>CAKNXH010062105.1:61970-76812 GCA_932178445.1 Andricus quercusramuli
TGATCTAACTGAAAATCCAAAAATAATTTGAAAAATTCAGAAAAAACCGTTTGAATTTCACAATTTTGTATTTATATTTTTTGTTGGAAGACGTACTTTTTTTAACATTTTTATGGATTTGACGGTGGAAAAATGTGCTATTTTTACTCATTATTAGTAAGTTTAAAACCTGGAAATTCAGTTTCTAATTTTTTTGAATTGGCAGAGGGATATTTTATGTTTTTAAGATTTTTTTTTAATTGAAAGGGGGTAATTTTTTTCAATCTTTTTTTCTGAATAGGAAAAGGGTATTTTTTTATTTTTAAGACTTTCATCGAGTTAGAATACAAACTAAAAATGTCGAATCAGTTTTTATTTCTTAAGGTTCATTTCTTTATTTGTTTTTAAGGATATATAAATATAAGTTTCCTATGAATCTTGTGAAAATTGGAAATGATTTTTGAATATTTCAGATATGTCATATCAAAATTTCGACAAAAAGGTTGATTTTTTGTCGAATACTTTAATTTTCAAACAAAAAAGATGAATTTTCAACAAAAAATGTGATATTTAATATTTCAATTTAAAAAAACTTTTATTTTAATTAATAAACAGGTGAATTGATAAAAAAAAAAATATTACAAAATAGTTGAACCCTCAAACCAGCAAATATTAATTTTCAACCAGTTGTATTTTCAACTAAAAAATGTCATAGTCGATTCTTCAATCCAAAAATATTTTAATTTTAAATCAAAAACTGTTCAATTCATGAACGAAAAATTCAACAAAATAAATGAATTCTCAACCAAATAGATGAATTTTGCACAAAAATTATAAATCTTAAACCAATCAAGTGAATTTTAAAAAGTAGTTTAAAGTTTAAGCAAGTAATTGAATTTTCATTGACAAAAATGATTTTTCAACAATAAATATAATAGTTGATAAGTAAACTAAGAAATATTTTTAGATTTAAATCAAGGAGTTTTTAATTTATCCAAAAATACGGATTTTCAACAAAATAGTTGAATCCTGGGCCAAAAAATATTTGTAATATAAATCAATCAATTGCAATTTTAATAAGAAAAAGGCAATATAAACAAAAGGAGATGAACTTTCAAATCAAGAAGACGAAATTCTTACACAATTGTTAAATTTGCGCCAAAAAAGGTTTTTTTTAGTTCAGATTTAGGAAAAAATTTAGGCAAACTGTGATTTGAAGAAAAAATTAATTCTTAATACAAAATAAAAATGTCGAATAAAGTAATTGAACTTTTTACGACGTAATTGAATACTCCACCAAAAGAATGAATTCTCAAAGAAAAATGGTTGATAAATAAAGTAAAAAATATTTTTTATTTCAAATAAAAAAGATTTAAATTGATTCAAAAGCATGAAATTCCAATAAAACAGTTGAAATCAAATACTTGCTATTTTAATTGAAATAAGGTAAAATTTCTACCAAAAGAGATGAATTTCTGAACCAAAAGACGAATTTTCAACAAACTTGTTAAATTTGTAACCAAAACAAGCTTTAGTGTAAAATAACAAAAAAATTAGGCAAAAATTTTTACTAAAAAATAAAAACTTGAAATGACTTTTTTAATTTTCTTTAATTATTTGCGAAAATTTATTAAAAATTTATTTGTGAAATTTTCCTAGGTTTCTCGAGAAAATTAGAAAATATTTTTAAAGATTTCAGATATGTCGAGAAAATATCTAGAATATCTCTAAGAAATTATTTTTCAAAATTTTAATTATCATCTTGAAACCTTTCAGAATTTTTGTAAAATTTCCAAATTTGATTCAGCTGTCTTAAGAAATTTAGATTTTGTTTTAGGTTTTTTCACACTTTCTATTATTTTTGAAGATGTTTAAAAACTTCTAAATATCTTTTAAAATGATTCGAATTTTTGCTACAGGAAAAGCGACAACAATGCTTTCAATATTTTCGTGTCACACCTAATTTTTAAAAATTACTAGTGAAATTTTACAAATTCGATTAGCAAAAAGTGAAACACCAAATAAAATTTGAAAAATGTTTGGTTTATCTAAATTTGAAATATTTCTTGGATGTTCAAAATTTCTAAAATGTTTAAATTTTCTAAAATTTGTAAAAATTTGAAAATTTTTCTAAAATTTGAGAATTAATAAATTTTTCTAAAATATGTAAATGATTCAAACATTTTAAACTTATCAAATATTCTAATATTTCTAAATTTTATGAAATGTTCAAGATTTCTAAAATCATTCAAATTTCTGAAATTAAGGTTCAAAATTGTTAAATTTTCAACATTATTTAAATTTCGAAAATCATCAAAATTTCTGAAATTTCTAAAATATTGCAAATTTACATTATTGTCAAGATTACTAAAATCATAGAATCGTCTCAAATTTTTAAAATTTTCAAACATGGCTGGAACCAAATTCTCAAAGAACCCTTTTCTAGGACTTGGAATTATAACTTTTTTTCTCCGGATTTTGGAACCCCCATCACCACCCCCATAGTCATGGTGGCTAAAAATGTGTTTTATGTTTTTTATTATTTTTTTTTTTACATATTTGTGTAATAGAGAAATCTGAAAAAAATTAGTATAAAACAAATGCTTAGAATACATAAAAAAAAATTTCAGTGTTTGGGCGGAAAATTCAAATTTTTGAGAGAAATTCAAATTTTCGAAAAATTTTGTTATTCAAAAATTTTTTGATTATTGTTCCAAATTTTTCAGAAATGAAAGCTCATCTCATGTGCTATGTTTCAGAATTTTTTCAGATTTTCAATTGATGTGGACGGTAGTTTTTTCTAATAAAAACTTTCACAGATGGCAGATACCCTCATCAAGAAGAAGTATTGGTAAGTATTGGATCCAGTACTTTTTTTCCGAAAAATATTTGGATTTCCAATACTTATTCGCGAAAAAAGTATCAGATCCGTTACTTATCAATACTTCTTTTTCATGAGGGTATCATGGAATAATATTGAAATGCTGAATATTACTTATGATAAAATGGTGTATTTTTTAATGTTTCTGAATGTTTTAATCAGTGTGTGAAATGGAAATCCTTCACAAAAGTTTTGGATTAATCATCGTCGCTACCCTCAATTTTATGTTGAACGAACGGTTTGCTCAATATTTCTGCTGGTCGAACGATTTTCGAAAAATACCGAGCATGGGATAGATAGTAAATTACAGCAGCAGCATGTGAGCAGCAACCGATCATACGATTAGCATTTGCGCGCTAACAACAATATCATTTAATTCCTTCGAAAGCAATGGAATCAGGCGTGCATTTAACAAAACACTTAGAACGCCGACGATTCATATGACGTGATTGAACTACTTTCAAAATGTTCCCGGTTTCTTTAGCGCAGAAAATGTTAATTTTGTTGTCATCGTCCATCAATTCAGCTGAATACAATACAGCTTGACTCAGTTGATACGAACCCGTGAACAATATTTCTAGATCGTTGACGGTCATATCCGAAAAATCTCCCACTTCCGATGAATATACATATATGTTTGGAAGGAATCTTTCGCCTACTCCATCGTTTTTCTTGAACTTCTTGAGCCAAACAGCTTGAGTGAATTACAAAAATTAACACTACGGTTCAAAAAATCACGATCGATATTTCAGAGAATTCTCGCAGAATGAATCTGCTTGAAAGGTCTACTGGTAGCAATGCGGATCAGGTGATACAGATGAAGACGGAGGCAAGCTAGCTTAATTAGAAGTTCGCCTCACTTGAAGCTTCTCTCAGTTGCCAAGAGCAAGCTGCGTTTCAAAGTACTCTCGAAATTCACAGATTACCTATGGAGCCGAATAAGGATCATCCATTGGTTCTAGATTTGTTCGCGAGAGCTCTTCATGCTCCCTTCGCTAAATATGACATTATGAATGTTTATCGCATTCGTAAGTCCCCAACATCAAATGCACTGCTCGCACCCATCATCGTTGCCGAGCTTCGCAGATAGTTGATAAGAGATCAAATAATCGGGCAAAGAAAAGAAGTACGAGACTTGTCCACGACCAATCTTGACTGGTCAGGTAATGAGAAAAGTCTAATTTTTATCCGTGAGGCTTTGACGCCTTTTAATCGAAGGATCTACGCTTTTGCATTGAATTTAAGGAGAGAAAATAAAATAAAATATCTTTGGATTGCCGGAGGAAAGATCTTTCGTCGAAAGGATGATGGCACACATAGGATTCAGCTCTCACTGCTGCAACACGTAAATCAAGCTTTCTACGGTATGGTGGCACATACGATGGTGTGATAATTATTATTGTTTGGCTATTCGATGCTATTACATATTCTAATTTCATCTCAATTTTCACAGCTCTCCGGATATCCGGATATCGATTTAGGAAATCATCTCCACTTTTTTTAAGAATTTGTGTGGGGTTCTACGGCACTGTGTCCGACATTATTTATTATTCCGTTTATAGTCTCTTCTTTGCATCCATGGATACCTTAAGCATTTGTCAAACTGTTTCATCCCTTAGGATTTAATTCGAAAATGTTCATAATTAACTCATTCAGTTTTACTTTGTGCATTTAAAAATTTAAAATGGTTACTGTTTGTAGTGCTTAACAGTAATTCAAATTAATAGCGTTCCTAATTGAAAAACTTTCATTTTGTAATATCAGACATGAAAGTTCATGAAAATACTAAAATTACGAGAGTATTAGTTTTTTCAAACGTATCTTACTAACTGGAATTAATCACTCATTAAATTATTCAACTCATTTTGAGTATTTGTCGAACTCTTAATATTTAGAAATGTGTTATTATGGATTTTCAAGAGAGTTTATGTATTTATTATTAAAAAAATAAAAGTCCAAGGACTTGAACGAAGGAGTGCATTTGATTAAAACCGATTTTTTCAACCGAAATTCATTCAAACATTTCAATTCAACTTATGCTCATGGAATTTCGAAGGATTCATAAATAATTCAAGTTTTCAATATTAGAAAATAAAACCGGTTTTTTTTTTGTAGAAGTTCAATTTAAATTTTATCCAAGGTATAGTGTCATGATTAATAATGAAGCAAATGAAAAGAATGAATGCCAAACTCGATTTTAAACAAATAACTCTTGGCTGAAGAAACAAATTCATTGATAATTTACGAATTTCATTCACGTTTAAAATTGATGATTGAATTTCTATCCTTCACAGAATAATAGTCAAAAATAATTTGAGGGTTTCATGATTAATCAGTACAAAATTAGAAATATTACATACGCAGGCTATTACATTACCAGTAATTAATATACAAAGATGAAGAAAATAATGAAAAATAATTTGAGAAACAATGAGTTTTTAAATAGAATTTTTTTAATTCCTGGCTCTGAAAAATTAAAAAAAAGATAATATTCAAAACAAAAAGTTCCCGAAATTATAAAATTTTCGACAATTTTAAATTCGTGAATTGGAAAATTAACGAATCTGAACAATTAAGAAATTGTTTCGATAATGAATGAATGATAAAATTTAAAAAAATGTTCGCGAATAAAAATGTTTCTCATAATCATGTAAATGAATTCTTGATTAACACTCTTAGTTATTTATCACAAATAAGGTCATTTTAATCAAAATTATATAAACATAATTTGTGTCTATCAAGAACCGGCAGACTCATCATTTTGTTGAAATATATACTGACAATTACAGAAATTGTAACTTAATGCCTCATATCTACTATGAAAAGAATTGATAACTAATTTTCAGATAATTCCAGTGAAGAAAGTGCTTTTTGTATTCAGAAATTATATCAAAATAATGTAATTTTAGCGGTGATTGAAAAAAATAATGATTTGTGATTAACCGACGGATTGAGATGTTTGTTTATAGAAACTTTAATCGAGAATCACCAAATTTGTAAAATAATCCCATATGTTCAGTTTTGAAAACACTATGAAGTTCTTCTCGTATAATTGCAGTAAAAATACCTTCTTTTTAATTAAATTGTCAATTAATTGTTAATCAATTATCACACATGACATAATTAAACAATAATTAGAAAATAAAATTTTGTATAATGAAATGACAGATTTAAATACAGTAATAACATTTTATTAAATGCTACATATTTTGATGGTAAGATTACATTAAGTTTACACACGCTCGCCTAAGAGAAAATTCTACTGATTCGACACTCCAGCAACTGCGCTTGTCTTTAAAATATCTCTAGCAGAATTCGTTTAATTTTTTGTTTTGTTTTTCAAAACATTTTTTCTATATTTTTTAAATATTTTTGCCATATATTATACATGAAAAGTCGCAGAAAAAGCCTTGTATAAGCCAGCGGACTTAAACCAGACTCCGGTCTAGAGGTAAGAGTGCCAACCACTTTTTTCAAATTAATTTAGGTATTTTTGTTTGAAGCCTTATACTAGAACACAGTGCCGGTTTATCAAAACAATAGATTATAATTAGATTGTAGAAAGATCAGAAGTCGTCATATATATACACATCATCATCCTTTCGTTCACTTTACATACTCATGTTTCAGGACTTTTGGGTACTTGTTTTTCTTCGATCTGGAAATAAAGCGATACTCAATATAAATATTAGCATTAAAAGTTGAGCACTATGCGCGAGTGTCGTTTTTCTATTTCAGGGAAAAAATAATTTTCAATGTAATAAAATTATTTTCATAATTGGTGTTTCAACCAAAAACGATTACAATATTCAATCAAGAACAGATTAAATCATCTAGAAAAGACAAATTTTCAACAGAATTGTTTTTTTTGGTATGTATGTATATTTGAACTCTTCCTTTTACGGGTTTGAGGGCCTCCGCTCCCTGTCCATATGTTTACATTTCATCCTTGGTCTAACTTAACCGCTACTTATTTTCTAATGCATCGCCTTATATAATAACAATAATCTTAGTACTACTCTTCTTAAACTACAGACAATGAGCGATCTTCCCGGGCTTCCGTTTTCTTTTAGCATCAAATTCATTTAGACCAATTTGAAAATTCAAAATTTTTACTCGTTAGTTTCCTTTAAACAGGATTACCCGTTTGGCTCTGCCCTGATCCTTTGCTTTCTCTCATTTCTTCCAGTTTCTTCATCCACATCACTCCCTGTCCATTACCATCCAAAATCCATCTCACACATTCCATCCAATATCTACAAGCTCTCACTCCTTCTCCCATTCTAAACCGTATGACCCTATTCCATTTGTCTTCCTTTTTCATCTTTTGCAAATATTCTGGTTCCGTCACCCCTTTGACCATCATATACCATCTATTGTACTTCGAATCCATAATCTTTCTCCATTTCTCTTCTCCTTGTCTTACTAATATCTTTAATTCAATGTTCTGTCAATCCAGAACCCCTTCCTGTATAACACAAACACTCCTCATTTTTTTCCTTTCTTACTCCCATTTTGAATTTCCCAAATTGCCTCTCGTCTCCTTGTTCCGAACTTCGTCCAAGCATACTTGTGCTATTCTGCTCCCCTCTCCCCTTTTCAGCTCCTCTTCAAACCTCCAGGCTCTCTTAATTTGTCTAGTTACCATTTTTTCCCTTCCTAGTTCTTCCCTTATCATTTATCCTGGACAACTCCAACTAACCCCCATTACCCAACTCAGAAATCTCTCATGTATTCTTTCCACTTTCCTATGTTCTTTCCATTGTCATACTTCTACCCCATAACCCAATACCGCCCATACCAACGCATCAAACAACCAAACCCTCATTCTCCAATCGTCCTTGAACCTTCTCTTTCCTATACCCCATACTTGGCCCATTACTTTACTCGCACTTTCGATTCTTTTCCTCACCTGCAAATCGTTTCCCCCTCCTGACTCAAACCAAAAACCTAGGTAACAGAACTCCTCCACAATTTTCACTGTTTGTCCATTCATCTTCCAAACGTAACCTATTTTGGTCTTTCTATTTCTGAAGCACATCACCTTGGTCTTCCCTACGTTCACCGTCAGTTCTTTTGTTCCCACGTACTCTTCGAAAATTCTTATCATTAGGTTCATCCCCTTCTCATCGTCTGCTATTAGAACTACGTCGTCCGCGTATGCTAGGGAGTATAGTTTGCTATTACCCAGGATCGTCCCCCCTTTCCCTTTCTCCTTTAGCTTCTCCTCTAGGTCTGCCAGCAGCAAATTAAAAAGTAGTGGACTTAACGGGCACCCTTGCCTCAGACCTCTTCCTGTCCAGAAAACCCCCCCTTTTTCCCCGCGTATCTTCACCCTAATCCTGGTTTCAGTAAAAATTTCCTCTATTCTCTCCACCAGCCCTTCTTCTATTCCCCTCTCTTTCATTGCCTGCCATAGCACTTTCCTATTCACTGAGTCAAAAGCTGCTTTGAAATCTACAAACAAAGCGACTAATTTCCCTCTTTTTCTCCCTAAGTTTCTGTTAACCAAGTAGTTGAGTACGCAAATGTTGTCTATTGTCCCCATCCCTTTTCTAACTCCAGTCTGGTTGTGTGGGATACTTTGCTTCTCTTCTATCTGATTCTCTAACCTTTTTCTTAGAATTTCTGTGTATATTTTATAGCTCACTTGCATGCGAGTGATCCCTCTGTACTCTTCTACCTTCTTACCCTCTTCTTTCTTAACAAGCGGTACTACCAGCCCTGTCATCCACTCCTCCGGCCACCCTTCTCCTTTCCAGACCTTGTTGCATATCCTCCACATCACTCCCCTAATCCCTTCTCCTCCATACTTTATTGCTTGGTTCTCCATACCATCCTCTCCTGTGGCCTTGTTTCTTTTCAGTCTATCTATCGCCTCATTCACTTCTTCTCTTGTTATTTCGTTCACTTTCTCCATTTTTGCCTGGACTGTCTTTCTATTTTCCCCTTTGATCCTGTTTTGTTCTCCCCCTAGCAGACCCTTAAAATAATCCGTCCATTCATCCATTTCTATTTCTTCATTCACGCCCTTCCTTCCTCCTCTTTCCCTGTTTATCACATCCCAGACCCTACCTTTTTTGATTGCTTTTTCTACTTCTTCCTTGTATTTCTCCTTTCCCCTTTGCTTTTTACCTTCAAGCATCTTCTCATGTTCTCTTTTTCTCCTGTTGTACTCCGCCTTCTCTATTTCTCCTTTCCTCCATTTTCTTACAGACTCTTTCATTCTCTCCTTACTCTCCCTGCATTCCTCGTCCCACCATCCTCTCTTTTCCTCTTCTCTTCCTTCTTTTGTACATATCTCACCCTTCACCTTCTCAATCGACCCTTTCAACCTTTCAATTAACGAGTCTACTCCATCCTCCTTTTCATATATAACATTCTCCTTTTCCATCTTCTGTTCAAACACTTTTAATTTATCTACCCCCCATACTCCCATTTTCGTGTTCCTTTCCCCCCCTCTTTCCTTTCTTCCTCTGCCACGCTTATGGACGCCACCTTTCAGTGTAGCTATTACTGGGAAGTGTTCTGACCCTATCTCATTCCCTACATTCATACTGCATATCATATGACTCATTCTTTCTTCCGCCAGGATGTAGTCTATTACTGTTTCTCCCTTACCGATAAATGTAATCTCTCCTTTATCATCTCCTTTCATGTTGCCATTACATATAAACCATCCGGTTTCTCCTATTATGTCTAGTAACCTCCCCCCTTCCCGGTCTATCTCCCTATGTTTGGAGCTCCTTATATATGCCTCCTTTTCTTCATCCCAAGTCCCTCCTCCTTGCTCGCCAGTCCAGGCATTTAAGTCACCTCCTATCAAAACCAATTCTTCCTTCTTTTCCTCCATCCACCTCCTTATTACTCTCCAACCTTCCTCTTCCCCTCTTCTTCTATATACACAAACCACCGCTATTTTGACTTTCCCTATTATAATCCTTCTTACCATTGTACCCTCCTTTTCTTCCCTGTCCTGCTCTGTTTTACCATACACTGCCAATTCTTTTCTCACCCCTGAGACCATGCCGCCCATTCCTCTACGTTTAACGTGTTCCTTTCTTGCCTCTTGCATTGTCCACACATACCCTTTAGGTAACAACCTTCTCATCCCCTTCCAATCCTTCTCATCCGCCCAGGTTTCACTCATCATAATCACATCCCACTTTTCTAACTCCCGCCAGAAACCTTCATTCTTCTTCAACAGAATAGTTAATTCCTCAGCAAAATAAAAAATTCTTTCAATCACAGAAAAATATTCATTGGTTCTCAGTGCAAGTCCCGGGCAGAAACCCCTAAAGTTTGGGTCAGGTGCTCCACGTACCTTTTCAGCTGGTCAATGTTACATAAAATGTCATGTTAGGTCATTTAACACATTTAACGGAACCAAATGTTCAAAGTAGATTTAAACTTTCTTATGGTTGAAAAAAAGCAATGTTGATAAATAATTTCGAAAATGTCGAACACATTGTGGTCGAGAACAAGAAAATTTGAATTGTAAATAATTGTTTAGTTTTGCGAAATAATTATGTTCTTAACATTTTGCTACCAAAATATAATTTGTAAACTTTTTTACATCTTCAAAGAGATGAGAAAAATAAAATTATGGGCAAAAACTTATTTCTAAGAATTCGAAAAAAAATTAGAAGATTTTTAATAATTTTGAAAGATTTTAGATTATTTTTTCAAGGTTCCTGTGAAAATTTTAAACGGGTTTTGTTTTATTTGTTAAGAAAATTTTCAAGTTGGAAGATGTAAAATTTGTGGAAAAAGTATATGGAAGACTTCAAGACAATTTTTATTCTTCAGGATTTGAACAATTTTCAGGTAATCCGAATTTGGAAGGATGTCAAGAGAATTAAAAAAAAGTTCTTAAGATCCATGGGATAATTTAAAATGATTTTTTTCAATGAATTCCAACAGAAAATTGAAAAACATTACGGAATAATTCAAATTATTTACTAAAATTTTTAAAATGAGTGAAAAGATTATAAAGAAAAATTTTACATTTTGCCATATTAGATCATTATAGAAAAAATCTGAGTAATTTTAAGAGATATTCACAAGTTTTGAAATGATAGAAAAAGAATTCAAACTTATAAAGATATTTTTAAATTTTTTAAGGTTTCAAGAAGAGGAAAAAAATCATTAGGTTTCTAAGAAAAATTAAAATGATTCATTTTGAAAAATTAATTTAAATAGAATATTCAAAAAGATTTGTAAAATTATCAGAGAAGAAACTGAAAGATTTTAAGACAATTTTCTGAATTTTTCAGAATTTACAAAAATTCAGAAAAAATTTCAATAATTTCAAAAAATTAGTAGATTTAGAAATTCTGAAAAGATTAAAAACAAATAATTTTCTTCAGATTCTTGGGGAAATTTCAAATGATTTTTTATTTTGAAAAAAAAATTGAAAAAGATTTCGAAACATTTCAAACGATATCCTAAAATTTCAAAAAATAATGTAGAATATTTTGAAGAAAAATGTTTCAATTTGGTGCTATTAAACAATAGCAAAATTCAGTAAATTCAAGAAATATTTATGAGATTTGAAGAGATTCAAAAAGAATGTTCAACTTTTGAAGATTTTACAAAATGTAGATTTTTAAAGATTTCAAACAAAAACTGTAGAAGCTTTAAAAGAATTTTGAAAGATTTCAATGGGTAAATTTGGAAGATTTCAAGGCAATTTATTTACTTTTTGAATGATTTTGCAAAATTATAAGGAAATTTCTAGTCAGTTAAAAATATTTTAAAGAATTCAAGCGATTTTGAATAGATAAGAAATATTTTAAAACTTATGAATATTTCCAAAAATTTATCAAATAGTTTTTGATTTCTTCCAATTTTCTAAAAGTCCTGAACATCTTTTAAAAAGACTAGAAATTTTCCCAATATTTTGCAAGATCCTGTAAAAAGAAAGAATGTCTTTAAAATTTTCTAGATTCTTTTTTGACACATCTGAAATACTTTAAAACCTTTTTTAATTTTCTCCAGAATGTTATAAAATTCATATCATTATAAATTTAAAAACAAACTGAAAATACTTTTTCTCCTATCAGTACTTTCAATATTTATATTACTAAAAAAATATTTGAAAATCATTCAGTGTTACATTAAAATATTGTTTTGTTTATTTCTCGACAGTGCTTCATCTTAAAACCTTTTTTTTATTCAAAAAACGTACATTATTGTTTTGAACATGATACAAAAAATTTGACGTAGCATGTTTTTGAAGAAAACAATTGATAAAAATAGGCCTAATAGTTTAATGAAATAGCAGAATTTTATTTCGTTCATTTTGATTGGAAGCTTCTACATTTTTAATGAAATGGTTTCAAAAATGAAACGTCCTAAAAACTATACATGTATTAAATACGAAATTTATTTTTATTAAAATCAATTTTCAAATTTTTTAAATATTAAACAAATTAAATGTTATTAACAATTAACGCCTAATTTATCAATTTGAATTATTTGAAACGATTTGCTTTAAAACACAAAGGATACTATTAAATGTTTATATTTAATGCTTAATAGTATTTTTTCATATTTTTAATTTTCCCGCCCTAATGTTTGAAATTTTGGAAACTTTAAATCGTTTCCAAAGTTTCATGAAACTTTTCCTTTGATCATAGTTTCATGGAACTTTACAACCCTATGGAGGGGATGTAGGGCTCGAAGGGAGGGGAAGTAGGGTTCGAAGGGAGAGGCAGTAGTGTTCAAAGGGAGGGGCAGTAGGAGAGGAATGGGTAGAGAAGCACTATAGGGCAGGGTTTGCACCGAAAAGGAAGTTATGAGAGAGGCAGTGAGGAAAAAGTGGAATGGTATGTAAAAGATTGTAATGGTAGGAAAGTATGAGATGGGAGGACAAATGAGACAGTCGACGAAGAGAAAGTTAGGGGAGAGGCAGTATTGAATGGGAGGGGAAGTATGCGGAGGAATGTAGGGACGAGGAAATAGGGCATGATTTGTAAGGTTATTACGGGAAGGACTGTAGGAGAGGGAAGGCCAAAAAAGGGGCGGGTAAAGCAGAGTTACGGAGGGGGAAGTATGGAATGTGAGTGAGGTATTGGAGAATATGCGGCTTCAGAGATACGAGAGGTACGAGATCAGTACGCGAAGACATTTAGGGCTGGAGGAGTAGGAACTGAGTGGTAGGGATATTAGGTAAGAGAAAGTGGGAGAGAGGGGACATCATGGTAAGGGTGGGTGAAACAGAATTAAGGGAGGAGAACTTAGGCGGTTGGAGGTGGGAGTATGTGAAGGAATGTTTGGGTGTACAGGTTAGAGATGTGTTGTAGATGTGCTTGGGATGGATCAGTAGGTCTTGTGCAGTAGTGAAGGGTAGGGAAAGTTGAAGAGAAGTGGCAAGTTACAAGTAGGTGGAGGGGAAGTTAGATGATCCGCATTTGGGGAGGGGATGTTTGGTGACGGGATTGGCAGTTCGTTAGTGGTGGGGAACTAACAGGTGGAATAATAGTGTAGGGCGGAGGAAAACTTCATTAGAAAAATAGTATGAAATTTGTATTTAAAAAAATTAAGCAAACTCACGCGTTCTTATAGAAGCTCAGATGACTATTAATCTGCGCTTCTTTTGCGCATGGGAGCGCTGATGTGACAACATTTCTTTGTAAAGTCAGATCTAGCGGGGTATGTCCAGAAACATAAGCAGCTTGCAAACCTCCAAGCATATATCCTGCATCGCCCATCCTAGCTATGTCGTCTTTAACTTTGTCACATGGGTCTGTCAAATCCTTAGGAGTTATATTCCACCAGAGAAGCAAAGCCTGTTCGGTGGTATACCCGTTTGCTGGCTGCGGATCGTCAGAACTCAGACTTTCTGACAATCCTAAAAATTAAAAAAATAAATTATCATAGTGATAGGAACGTTTGATAATCCACTAAAAAAAATCTTTAAAGTTAGAGATCCTACACATGAAGTTTTGGGGCGGAGTATTTGATAAAATTTGACAGTTTCTTATGAAAGGGTCGGAAAAACTGGAAGATCTTACGTGAGTGAAATTTCTTGTTAAGAACAGATTTTCACATATTACAATCGAGAGGACAATCCAGCAGAAATTTGATCCGCTTGAGTAAAAGTGGAAATTTCGAATCAAAAAGATACGTTTTTAACCAAAGATTGAATAGTGACGTTCGCAGTAGAAAAAAAAAATTTTTTTCCAGTTAAATAATTAACTTTAAACCAAAAAAACATTACGAATTTTCAACAAAATAGTTAAATTTCGATCCAAAGAGATGATTTTTCAATTCAAATAATGAATCCTTCACCAAAAAAATGTAAAATTCAGTAAAAAAAGTTAATTTTCAACCAAGAAGGGACAAATTTTAAATGAACTAGTTTGAATTTCAACAGAGAAAGGAATGCTCGATTACGAAGAATAATTTCTTTTCAAAAAAGGCAGATGTTCAACAAATTAAATCAATTTTTCATCAAATCGTTGAATTTTGAACTAAGAAAAAGGTGTCTGTTCAATAAAAAATTAAATTTTCTTTTCAATTGAAAAATGAATTAAAATTTAAACAAAATAACAAATTTGAAAAAATGATTAAATTTTTATTCAAAGAAATGAATTTTAAACCGAAATGATGAATCCGCAAAAACCACAAAAATGAATGTCAATGAACTTGTTCAATATTCACGGAAAAAGAGATATTGATTGAGTCACCAAGAATAATTTCTCACCAGAAAAGGTAAATTTCCAACTAAATAAGATAAATCTTGAAACTAAAAATGGAACAGCTAAGTTTACAGTAAAAACTTGTAATTGTTGATATTTCAACCGAAAAAAGATTTTAATTTTGAATAAGAGTGGTTGAAAATGTCAAAAAAACGCCTATAGCAATTTCTTGATGATCCCGAAAAAGAAATTTTATAATTAATTTAATTTTTTCACCTATACTTACCGACAGAAACTGCCACCAAAGTAAGGATGAAGAGCTTCATCCTGGACGTAA
>CAKNXH010062106.1:0-14967 GCA_932178445.1 Andricus quercusramuli
TCCTTCCCGCAGATGTCGCAAACGAAGAGACGCTTGCCCGTGTGAAGCAGCAGATGCTGCCTCATGTGATAGGTTTGCGCAAAAGCTTTCTTGCACACCGGGCAAAGATACGACTTGATATTATCATGCACATTCATCACATGTCTCTTGAGGCTGACTTTTTTCGAAAAGACTTTCCCGCACTCTCCGCACTTCAAGTTGCTCAGCTGAATATGCATCCCTGCAATGTGCTGATCAAGATTCTCCTGGCTGACCATACACCGCTTGCAGAACTGACACTCAAATCTGGCTTTGTAGTGAGCGTACTTCTGATGAACGTAGAGGGAAAGACTGTTTTTGTAGGTCTTGCCACAGACGTCACAGACAGTTGGCGGCTCCATGTGATGAAGCCTGATGTGAGTTGTCAGGTCGCCCTTGAGTTTGAACTGTTTGCCACAGTCATCACAAGTAAAATTGAAGCCCTCGGTGTGTTTCCGAACAAAGTGGGCATTGAGGATCTCCTTTTTCGCGAATGAGGTCCCACAGACTTTGCAAGTGAAATCATAGTTATCTCTGGGGATCTCTGATCCAGATGTCCCATCAGTCTTTTCTTTTCCTGGATTAGGAGCTTTATGATCAGCAAATTTAGGATCAGTAACTTTAGCGACACTCTCTGATCCGGATGGCCCATCAGTCTTTTCTCTTCCTGGATTAGGAGCTTTAAGATCAGCCAATTTAGGATCAGTAACTTTAGCGACACTCTCTGATCCGGATGTCCCATCATTCTCTTTTCTCGGCTGAAGAATTTTATCTGGCACGGGGATTTTTATTTTAGGCAAAGCTTTTAAACTTGTTATTGGTTTCTGAACAGGATTATCTGGTTTGTTGACTTTAGTTCCAAGAGTTTTTGGTGATAGGGAGCAAACTATGATTTTGTTGGTTCTGACTACTTTCAATTGAGTTGGTGATGAAACTGTTTTGATTTTGGCTACTTTCTCTTGAGTGTCCAACTTTAGAGCATCCATGAATTTTATTTTCTTTAACGAGTCGAAGATGTCCGTTCTTAGTTGCAGACTATATTTTGCTTTTGTAGGAGACGTTTCTGATTTGATGGGCAATCTAAAACAAGAAATGATTGCATGTTATTGAGGGTTTGAATTCATCTCGTATTGTAATGAAATTTACTTACATGAGGTAATAAAGAAGACTGAATTTCATTAGGGGAAAGACTTGAGACATTTTTTTTATCAAAAGGGTCTTCCTTAGAAAAGAATATTTTTTATTTTAGAAAAGTTATTAGATAATTACAAGGATCATAAATTATAAATAAATTTAGGGATATTAACTGAATATTTTTTCCCTAAATCTTGTTACAGTTATTGCTCTAATTATTTGTCTCTTTCGTCGCGGTACAAGATATCACATTCCCTAGAAATTTAAACGAAATACAATAAAATAGTAATCGTTATAACTTCATTACAATATTAATATGAAGATTGTGTTTCTAGAAATTCGTAAAAAAAAATTGTTAAATAAAAATACTTTGAAAATATGTTCTGATTTTTAAAGCAACGATTGGAAATATTTTGAAAGAAAAATTGAAATTAAAATTTGGATGTGAAGCATTAAGAATCCAGTCAAAGAATATATTTATTTTCCACTTTTTTTTAGATAAGGGGCCTTTCATACATTATGTAAATTTTTTTTCTGTGATTTTGGATTAGTTCAAATTTCAACCAATTAGTACAAATTTCAATCAAGAAAGATGAATTCCCAACAAAAAATATTAATTTTCAAATAAAAAAAACGAATTTTCAACAAAAGAGTTTAATTTTCGACCCAAAAAGATGAGTTTTCAACTGAAATGATAAATCTTCAAATTAAAGAATTCATTTTTAATCAAGTAGTTAAACTTTGAACAAAAGAGTTTAATTTTCAACCAAAAAAAATTAATTTTCCAAAAAAATGTGATAATTGATATTTTTATAAAAAAGATTTTGAATTTAAATTAAAAAATAGTTGAATTGAACCAAAGAAGCCAAATTTTCGAAGAAAAATTTGCTACCAAAAAAGACGAAATTAGGAAAAAAATTGCAACCACATAGTTAAAATTTGAACCAAGAGGATTCATTTTCCACAAAAAAAAAGAATGTGACAAAATACATGAATTTTCAAACAAATACTTGAATTTGATTTTTCAACCAATTTTTATGTTTTTTTTTTTGTTCAAAAAATTGAATTTTCAACTAAAGAAAATAAATTTTCAGAAAAACATTTAAAAGTTGAACTAAAGAAATTTATTTTTAATTCAAATGATGAATCTTCAACTAAAAAAAATTAATTTTTAACAAAGCTGTTCAACTTTCGACTAATTACTTAAATTTTCTACCAAATTGTTGAATTTTCGAGAAGAAAGTACAAATTTTCTTCAAAACAGATGAATTTTCTACCCTAAAATGCGATTTTTTAACTAAAAAATTGAATTTCCAACTAAAAAAGATAAATTTTCAACAAGAAATGGAATATTAAAATTTCTAGTTGAAAACAAAATTTCTGAACAAAAAAAAACTGAAATTAAAAAAAATAGTAATTAAAATGATGAATCTTTAACCACAAAAATTAATTTTTAACAAATTAGTTCAACTGTCGACTAAATAGTTTAATTTTTTACCAAATTGTTGAATTTACTTCAAAACAGATGAATTTTCGATAAAAAGTTAGTTTTCAACCGCAAACAGGCAATTTTTGATTAAAAAGTTGAATTTTTAACAAAAAATATGAGATTTCTACGAAATACAAAATTTATAGATTGCTTTTTAAAAATTTTTGTACGAAAATTCTCAAACTTGCTTATTGTTTATAAAAATCTGCAGATTTTTCAAAATTGGTTAAAAAACAGCATTTTCTTTTAATTTCAAGAGATATGGAAAATACAACTAACATGGCTTTAAAAAAAGGAAAGAAAAAAGTGTAATTTCTAACAAAATTTACAATACAAGAAAAACTTAAAAAGAAATATTTTAAAAAATGAGAAAAAATCTAAAAAATTATATAAATTTATAATTAATAAAATTGCGGAAAATACATTGATACTTGTAAATAATTTTGAAAGATGAATCGGCGCGTCCTTTAGAAAAAAATTCTTTGGGTTAGATTGATTTATTTAAGATTATTTACTTGGACTTTTATGTTTTTGCTTTCGGCATTTTATTCCTTAAAATACTGCAAAACTCGATATTTATCCCATTTTTTTATTAAAATTAAAATGATACCAAAAAATTTTTGATTACAAGAATAATACAAATTTATTTTATAATCATTTTATTAAAAACGAACTAGAGTTGTAAAATAAAAGCAAAACCACAAAAGTGTGAAAAATTTCAAATAAATAATTGAAGCTAATGCTATTCTTATCTTTAGTAAGTCTTTTTAAAATTCGGATCAATTTCAGGGTGACTACTCAAATACTGAAAAAAAATCTTTAACTGGAATTGTAGAATTTAAAATAAAAAATGATTTTCAACTAAAAAAAGAAAAATTTACAACTAAAAATTGAATAGTTAAATTTTTAGTTGAGAAAATCAATAAAAAAAAGGAATAAAAAAAAATTAGTTAAATTTTTAAATAAAATGAATCTTTAAATGAAATAATAGAATTTGAGAATAAAAAATGAATTTTCAACTAAAATGATGATTCTTTAACTGGCATGGTCAAATTTTCAACCAAAAATTGCAGTTAAATTTCAAGTTGAAAAAATTAATTTTTTAATATAAAGATTACATTTTGACGAAAAAATACGAAATTTCAAACAAAATGATGGAATAGTTAACTGAATGACTTAAATTTTAAGTCAAAAGAATTAATTTTCCACCACAATTATGAATTTTTAACTAAAAAAATTAATTTTTAACAAAAAAGTTCAACTTTCAACCAAGTAGTTGAATTTTCAACTAGAATTATAAATCTTCAATTAAAGTAGTTAAATTTTTAACTAAGGAGATCAATTTTCTCCCCAAAAAGATGAATTTTCAAGCCGATAGTTGAACTGTAAAAAAAAAATTTTTTTGAGCAAATTTTTTCACAAAAAAGTTTAATTTTCAACAAAAGTGATCAATTTTCAATTAAAATGGTGAATCTTCGACTGGAATCTTGGAATTTTTAAACCAAAAACATGAATTTTCAATTAAAAATTATGAATGCTTAACTGAAATAGTTGAATTTTTAACCAAGGAGATTAATTTTCTCTCAAAAAAGATTAACTTTCAACCAAGTATTTGAATTTTCAACCGAAAAAAAACCCACAAAATAGTTACGTCTTTAAACAAATTGATAAATTTTCAATTAAAATTGTTGAATTTTTAAACCAAAAAGATTGATTTTCAACGAAAATAATGAATCTTTAATTGTAATAGTTGAATTTTACATACAAAAAAAATTAATTTTCAACTGAAAAATATTAACTTTCAACCAAAAATTCAATAATTAAATTTTCAACCAGAAATTTTTTTCCACAAAATAGTTAATTTTCCAACTAAAGTGATGAATTTTAAATTAGAATGATGAATCTTCAATTGAAATCTTTCAATTTTCAAAAATGAAAAAACATTGTTATTTAACTTTTCTATTAGAATAAAAAAAAACACTTTGGCAAAATTACCTGAATTAAAAAAAAAAATTCCTGACATTTCTGATTATTACCAGCAATATCAAAATTCTCAGACAATTCCAGATATTCCAAGTGAGTAGACACCCTAAATTTACAACAGATCTATTCAAGTCGCTCTTATAAATTATGCTATACATCTTTTTTTTCTATCGGAAACTGGGGCAATTACGGATCATTCGGGGTAAATACGGATCAGCCTTCACACTCTATAATTAAGGTAATTTTTATTACATTGTAATGAGACTTTATGTACATCTTTAATCAATAATCTTAGGATAAGAAAGAATCCTATTAATAAAAAAAAAGTTCTACTTCCTTGATCCATCTTTACCCCGGCTGACAGTACCATAATCTTGACTTATAATTAGAGAGCGGATTACCGCAACCGTGAAGTGAACTGGCGAGCGCAGCTGAGCTCTCACAAGCGGAGATCCCCGGTTACATCAGCGGCAAACGTGCGCGCGCACGTTGCTTCGCGCCCCCCTCTCTTTCGGGCCGACTACACGCTAGCCGCTGGTTTACCCGGGAATCTCCGCTTATCTAAACGGGGATCTCCGCTTATCTAAACGGCGATTTCCGCTTATCTAAACGGGGATCTCCGCTCGTTTAAACGGGAATCTTCGCTTGTCTGAACGGCGAGCTCCGCTCGTCTAAACGGGAATCTCCGCTTATCTAAACGGTGATTTCCGCTTATCTGAACGGTGATTTCCGCTTATCTGAACGGGGATCTCCGCTTATCTAAACGGTGATCTCCGCTCGTTTAAACGGGAATCTTCGCTTGTCCGAACGGCGAGCTCCGCTCGTCTAAACGAGGATCTTCGCTCGTCTAAACGGTGATTTCTGCTTATCTAAACGGGGATCTGCTCTTATGTAAACGAGGATTTCCGCTTATCTGAACGAGGATCTAAACGGGGATCTCCGCTCGTCTAAACGAGAATCTTCGCTTGTCTGAACGGCGAGCTCAGCTCCTCTAAACGGGAATCTCCGCTTAATTGAACGGGGATCTCCGCTCTTCTAAAGGGGAATCTTCGCTCGTCTAAACGGGGAACTTCGCTCGTCTAAACGGGGATCTTCGCTCGTCTAGACAGGGATCTTCGCTAGCCTAAACGAGGATCTTCGCTTGTCTAAACGGGGATCTCCACTCGTCTAAACGGGGATCTCCACTTATCTGAACGAGGATCACCGCTTATCTAAACAGGGATCTTCGCTCGTCTAAACGGGGAACTTCGCTCGTCTAAACGGGGAACTTCGCTCGTCTAAACGGGGATCTTCGCTCGTCTAGACAGGGATCTTCGCTAGTCTAAACGAGGATCTTCGCTCGTCTAAACGGGGATCTCCGCTCGTCTAAACGGGGATCTCCACTTATCTGAACGAGGATCACCGCTTATCTAAACAGGGATCTTCGCTTGTCTAAACGGGGATCGCCGCTCGTCTAAACGGCGAGCTCCGCTCGTCTAAACGGGAATCTCCGCTTATCTAAACGGTGATTTCCGCTTATCTGAACGAGGATCACCGCTTATCTAAACAGGGATCTTCGCTTGTCTAAACGGGGATCGCCGCTCGTCTAAACGGGGGTCTCCGCTTGTGAGAGCCAAGCTGCGCTCGTCAGCCAGATTCACACTTGCGCTAATCCATTCTCTGATACCAATTTTTCCTAAAAACCAAGATAAAAATATTTCGCAAATGACTTATTTTTTGATAAGCTCACTCAGGACGTGATTTAATCGAATGATAGGCAGTTTTGGATGTTCACCGGGATGAAGTTTTCTGTGACTGAGAAGTCCTGGTTTTTGTTTAAATTGTTGACCGCATATCTCACAAATAAAAAGACGTTTTCCCGTATGGATAAGCAGATGTTGCCTCAATTGAGTTTGACGAGCAAACGACTTTTTGCATATATGGCAAGAGTGCAACTTCAGTTTGCTGTGTACGGAGGTGATGTGCAGCCGAAGTGCATTTTTTTTCATAAAAGATTTTCCACATTCATCGCAAATAAATTTGGTCTTCTGTTCGTGCTGGAACAGCACATGCTGATCAAGATTTTCTTGAGTAACGACACGAACATTGCAGAATGGACACTCAAACTTTGGTTTATTGTGCATTCGTTTCTGATGAGTGTACAAAGAGTTAGCATTCGTGCAAGTCTTCCCACAAACTTCACAAACTATAGCTTTCGCTTCGTGATAGAATCTCACATGATTCCTCAAATCGCCATGGATTTTGTACTTTCTTTCACACCGATCACAACTGAATTTCTTTTCCGTTGAATGTTTCCGAAGGAAGTGCGTGTTCAATTTGTACTTCTGATGAAAAGTAAGGTCGCACACGGTGCACTGGAAAATGTTACTTCCTTTCTGGGGTTTTTCTCGGGGTTTTTTTGCGGGCAAGTCTTTATTTTTTACTGGGGGGGTTGATTCTTCATTCAAGGTCGGAAGAAAGTTTATACTCGTTGACGAGTTGAAGATGTCCTTTCTTACTTGAAGGCTACATTTTATTTTAGGACTACCAGCTACTTCTTCTTCAATCCTGAAACAAAAAAATGTTCCACGTTATTGACAGTTTTGATTTTTACTAAACTGTAATGAAAAATTACTTACATGAGATATTAAACAGCTCTGTCTTAATTTCGGATAATTAATCGAGAGGAATTTCAAAGAATTTTTCAAGGAAGGCATTAGTTTATAGAAAATAATTTTATTTTGATCATAGATATTACAATTTTTATGATTACAGATACATTTTCAATATTTGCTAACTTATCCTAATTTTTTATCAATGAAAGAAAAATCGTTATCACTATTATCCAAAAAAGTAAAGAATTACATTTCAGAACATTGACGTTTGAGTTATCTACTTTTAATCCTAATATTTTAGATATTATAATCCAGAAAAAACTATAGTATTCCATAATTTAAAGAATTTTAGGAAAAAAATGTTTCGTAACATTTTTAGGATGTCTACTCAAATCCTAGGAAGAAAATTCCGTAGCAATTCCAGGTTTTTGTCAGGTATAATTTTCCCTATTACGGAACCATTTAAATATACTATAACTATATGATAAATATAAATTTTCAAGTAAAAATATTGCATTTTCAACACAAGGGATTAGTTTTTAAACAAAAAGTTAAAGTTTCAACCAAAAGATTAATTTTTTACAGAAAAATACGATTATTCAACAAAATGCATGAAGTCACAACAAAATAATTGAATTTTTAAATAAAAAATATTAACTTTCAACTAAACAGTTGAATTTTGAACTAAAAAAGATCAATTTTCAACCAAAAATGGAATAGCCTGATTTTCAGTTTAAAGAAATTAATTTTTCACAAAAATAATATTTTTTTTTTACCAAAGTGATGTATTTTCAACAAAAAATATGAATTTTAAAAGAAAAGATTAATTTTGTACCAAAAAAGACAATTTTCCAACAAAACACATGAATTTTCAGCTCTGAAAAATTTTAGCCAAACAGTTGAATTTTCAACTAAAAAAAATCAATTTTTAGCCAAAAATGGCATAGTTAAATTCCCAGTTTGAAAAATAAATTTTCAATAAAATTGATGAATTTTTAACTAAAATGATGAACCTTTAACTGGAATAGTCGAATTTTCAACTAAAACCATGTATTTTAACTAACAAGATTAATTTTTGACCAAAGAAGACGTAATTTCAACCAAATAGATAAATTTCAAGCAGAAAAGTTAAAATTTCAACCAAACATTGAATAGTTAAATTTTAATTTCAAAAATGATTTTCAACAAAAAACATGAATTTTTAGCTCGATTGATGGAATATTTAAGTAAAAGAAATTAATTTTCAAAAAAAAACACGAATTTTCAACAAAATAGATAAATTTTTAAATAGAATAGTAAAATTTTCGGTAAACAAATTAATTTTCAGCCAAATATGAAACATATTATCAACAGAAAAATTGAATTTTCAACTAATAAAGTAAATCTTCGAAAAAAAAAATAACAACCAATTTTCAATAAACTATTTCAATTTTTTACCAAAGTGATGGATTTTCAATTAAAATCATGAATCTTCTACTGGAATAGTTGAATTTTCAATAAAAAAAAAAAATGAATTTTCAACTAAAAAATATAAATTGTCAACCACAAATTAAATATTTAAATTTTCAGTTAAAAAAATTAATGTTCACAGAGATAAATTTTCAACTAAAACAATGGAATATTCAATAACAATAGTAAGATTTTCAGTGAAAAAAAGAAATAAAAAAAAACACAAATAATTACATTTTCAGACAAAGTAATGATGATTCAACTAAAATGATGAATCTTCAACTCGAATAGTTGAATTTCTAACCCTGAGGATTAATTTTCTAAAAAAATACGAATTTTCAACTAAAGAAGAAAAATTTTCAATACAAAAAATTCATTTTCAAGAAAAAAAAAACACAAATTTTCAACAAAATAGTTCAATTTTTCACCAAAGTAATGGATTTTCAATTAAAATGATGAATCTTCTACTGGAATAGTTAAAATCTTCAAGCAAACATTAAATAGTTAAATTTTCAATTAAAAAAATTAATGTTCAATCGAAGAGATGAATTTTCAACTAAAAAAATGTTGAATTTTTAACTAGAATAATTAAATTTTCAACAAAAAAATTTATTAAAAAAAAAACGAATTTTCAACTAAAAACGGCTATTTTCCTAACAAAAAATAGTTACATTTTTTGTTTAAAAAATTTGTGTTCACCCAATGACACACTTTAATTTTTAACTAAAATGATATATTCAATTGAGAAAAAGTTTTTGAAAGTAAAAAAAAAAAATTGTCAGCAAAAAAAAAAAATTCAACAAAATATTTCAAGTTTCAACTGAAACAGTTAAATTTTTAGTAAAAAAATTAATTTTCAGCGGATGAAAAAATGAATTTCCAAAAAAATAGTTCATGCTTGAACCAAAGAGATGACTTCTCAATTAAAATGATGAACTTTCGAAAAAAAAAAAATTATCAAAAGAGTTTAACTCTCAATAAAGTGATTAAATTTAAATTCCAAAAAAGATTAATTCTCAACGAAAAATGTAATATTTAGTTGATATTACAACCAAAAAAGACGAATTTTCTACATGAGTTGCATTTCCAACTAAGGAAGATTTTTCACTTAGGGTAGAGACATATTTTCAAACTATTAAATTTTCAAGCAAAAAGATGAAAAATTCAATCAAAAAGATTCATTTTGTACCAAAAAGAACAAATTTTCAACAAAATTCATGAATTTTCAACCAAAAACGATCAATTTTGATAAAAAAAAGACAATAGTTAAATTTTCAGTTGAAAAAATTAATTTAAAAAATACAACAAAATAGATAAACACAGTAATATAAAGTAACTTTTACAAATAAAGAATCCTTGTTATTCAATTTTATATTGCAATTTAAACAAAAAATCAAGCATGCCTGACAATTCGAGGTTTTTTCGGGTAGGGTACTCTGTAAAATATAAAATTCAAGAAAATTCCAGAATCTTCATTAACAGCACCTGGCCGTAGCGGGTTTTAAATCGCTACTTTTCAATAAATTATTTAAATTATATAAGAATAAAAATCATTTTTACAACATTTCGAGGCAGCCTCATGAAAGAATTTTCCACTGTAAATTTTGTTTTCCAAAGTCTCTTCAGTTGCCAATCTGAAAAAATGTTATTAATTTAATTTGAGAATTAATAATTTGAGAAAAAGTTTTCAATTAGCAAAATACTACTTACTTGTTTCAAAATCTTGGACAGCTTGCGATAATTAAATCTAAAACATAAATATTTTCCGTGCTCGATTAATATAAGAATAAATCATTATATTTTTCCAAGGTAGACATTTTAAATTGCGGATCTAAATAAACGAAAAGCCGGAATTTTACAAATCTATTTTTTTTATTAATTACTATGATTAATTACATAAATGTGCATTTTCAACAGTTGATGATCAGTGAAATGCTAAATCTCTCAATAATTCTAAATTGAGTTGCGATAATCCGGCAGAAAAGTACACAAGAATTTTTAATAAACTGCTGTGAAAAAAACAGATACTTAATCGTACAATATGATTAGAAATATAATAATTTTTTCACAGATTAATGATTTCTAAAGGGAAATTTTGATTGTCAACTGGAAGAAAAATTGTATTCAAATCATTTTTTTTCATTTTTGAATGGATTCGTCAAGAATTTGCTACTACAGTAACAAGAAAAATGTAGGCTTTTTTTAAAAATGAGTTGCGAATATCAAAAATATCCTTTTGTCAAAAATAATATTAAAAAAATGTATTCCAATTTTTTCATTACAAAAATTGTATGTAGAAAATTCTTAAATCTAACCCATACGCATCAAGCAACTTCACAAAATTTGGCTTTGAAAAAAAAGGAACATGCAACAGCTTTTCTCAAATTTTCATCATAAATTTTGGACACTTTCAAAAATCGAAGAGGATTTTTAAATAAATTTGAAGTTGTATCTACATTACTGGCAAAAATTTTCTAGACTATTTTTTGAGCTGTTGCTAAAGTCACTCAATTTTTATAATATTATGAAAAATTTTCGATGGGATACTGCGAAAGGTAATTAAAATCTGCGTCGAGTAAGCCCAATCTTAAGGCGAAATATCAATATGAAAAGATATTACAATTATATAGATATTGTAATCATATTACAATTTGTAATCATATTACAATCTGTAATCATATTACAATTTGTAATCATATTACAATCTGTAATCATATTACAATCATTATTTCAAATTTTTTGCACCAATACTGTAGAGACTTACCTTAAAAATGAGCCAAAGAACTAATGCAGATTTTTATTACCTTTCGAACTATATTGAGAAAAAAATTAAGAACAGCTCAAAAAATAGACGTTTAGAACATTTCCGCCGGTAGCATAAATAAAATTTCTTTTTAAAAAACGAGCTGCGCATCCTTGATTCTACACTTCTGCGTTTTAAATAGAAAATCAAGGATGCGCCGCTTTCCCCCCACATAGCCACTTAGCCCCAGTTATAGATCGAATTGAAAAAAGTTCACCACTATCAGAGAAAAGTTTCTTGAAAATTTGAATACAGTCTTGCTCTATATACAATTTCAATTTCACGAACTATAAACATCTCGATCACTCCTTCTTCATGAAGTCGTTAAGAATATGATCAATATGTACCACCGGAAGAGGAGGATGTACACCCGGATGGGATTTCCTGTGACAGATTAATCCAGGCTTTTGGGTGAAGGCTTTGCCACAAATGTCGCAGACATAGGGACGTTTGCCGGTGTGAATCAGAAGATGTTGTCTGTAAGAAGTCCTTCTCGCAAAAGCCTTTCCACAAATATGACAATCATAGGGTCTATCTCCAGTGTGTGTCATCATGTGCTGCTTTAGCCTGTGATTCTCCAGGAAAGATTTCCCGCACTCTTCACAAACAAAGCTTTCGCGTCTCTCGTGCTGCAGCAGAATATGCTGATCCAGATTTTCCTGCGTGACCATTCGCCTGTGACAAATCTCACACTCGAATTTCGGTTTATAGTGGGCCCACTTCTGATGCACGTAGAGAGAATTACTGTTGGAACAGGTCTTCCCACACACGTCGCAGACAATTGGTCCTTCCTTGTGCTTGAATCGCACATGGAGCCTCATATCGCCCTTGACCTTGAACTTCTTTCCACAGTAATCGCACTCATATTTGTAGTCGACAGCGTGCTTTCGCTCAAGGTGTTCCTTCAGTCTTCTTTTATTCGGACACTTGAAATCGCAGGCATCACAGGCCAGTTCTTCGCCGACAACGATCCTTTTACAGCTGACTTTAGCACTCTTGGGTCGCAGATGCTTCCTACTCACGTGGGAATTCAAAGTGGATCGGTTGGTGCTTTTGTAAGAGCAATAGGAGCAACTGTAGGTCAAAGTGTCCAGCTTCTGTGGGCTCTCTTTGTGTTCCGTTTCGACGTGGACTCTGAAAGATCGGAGACTTTTACAAATCTTGAAACAAAGTTTACACTTGAAGCGTTGCGCTTGTTCGTGCAATTGGCTCATGTGCTTTTTGTAATCCTCAAGATGTGTAAAATAGAAGTCACACTTGAGACAGACGTAGAATTTTGTTCCTTCGTTGTATTGTACTACTATGTCCTCTGACAGATCATCTGCCAAGATTTCCTCACTTTTCAACTCCACGTCGTACATCTCATCTGGGGAAAAAACTTTCTCGATGTCTCCATTTTCCTCTTCCTTCTCTTGCATCAATGCCACTCCGTCGTAGTTCAAGTCCAGGTGACTTTCACTTTCCTCGTAGTCTTCTTCATGCTCCATCGCGGCTAATTCGTTTTCGATCTCATCATCTATTTCTTCGTCTTCTTCTTCGGGATTTACTTCATCCTCGATCTCATTCTCTATTTCGTGTTTTATCTGTCTTTCTATATCATCGTCCATCTCTTCCAGCTCGTTCCCTATTATATTTCCCATCAAAACTCGTGTCGAATTTTCCTGACTTTCTCCATTCTCTGCGATACGTTTCGGACTTTTATTTACAGGCTGAGATTCTGGATCAGGAATTTCCTCCTTCACTAGCTTGGACAAATGTTTAGATGGTAGAAAAGCATAGTACAAGCAACCTTCGAAATCCACGATCTGCCAAGGCTGCATTTCAATCGACTCTTTCCCGTAAATAAAACGTCCCTCATCGATGGATTTTCTGAAATTATAAAAAATATAATCAGTGCGATTCTTTACTTATCTCTACCGAATTGTACTTTCTGCGTGCTAAGAAGTGGTTCGATAGTTTCATGGTTTTATACCAAACTTCAATCATAATTTGTATTTTATTAGCGATTTAGTATTGATTCTTTGGCTAAGAAAAATTCATTTTGACTATCCTTTAGGAAAAAAAATGCTTAAAAACTCTTTTAAAGAATTTTTTAATTAATAAAGCATTTTTCCACAATTTCGCAAAATTTAATTACATTGCTAATCTAAATAATGGAAGAATTATTACGCATATGGTTGTACAGTATATTAAATTTTATTTTAGAAAAGCAAATAGTTTTGCATATCATCCTTTGCAGAATTTTACATTCGACTTGTTTATAACAGGAAAACGAAGGCGGTATTATAATTTTAACATGGCATTATAGGAACTTGCGAGATGAAATATTAAAATTCAGTGACAAAATATTTTATAAAATTGTCAATGCCCGAAAATATTGAAAAATGAGTAGAAGACGAAAAATCAACATTACAAGTATCAAGGATAATCATTACTCGAATTAACACCCTGTAAACATTGAATAATAAAATATGCCAATGATTATAAATATAAACAACAAAATATCACACAATAGAGTCCAGTTAAAAATGTAACTTTTTCCTGATTTGCAGAGCGGATTATCGCATCTCTCACAAGCAGAGAACATGCTCAGTCAGCTAATTTCACAGATGCGTTAATCCGCTCTCAATATTTTTTCATGTTTCCAAAATAAGAACGTTTGAATTAGGAATTTATTTTTACGTGAATAATTCTTGTTTCGAAACAAGTATATAAATATAAACAAGAAAATATCATTCAATAAAATATAGTTTAAAATGTATATTTTTTCTGATTTGCAGAGCGGATTATCGCATCTCTCACATGCGGAGATCCCCGGGGATCTCCGTATGTCAGAGAAGCGATAATCCGCTCGTCAGCTAACTGCATAGATGCGCTAATTCACTCTCAATTTTTTCATTTTTCAAAAATAAAAATGTTTGAATCGGAAATTTCATTTCACGTAAATAATTCATATTTCGAAAAAAGTATATAAATATAAACAAGAAAATATCATACAATAGAATCCAGTTCAAAATGTATCTTTTTCCAGATTTGCAGAGCGGATTATCGCATCTCTCACATGCGGATATCCCCGGGGATCCCCGAAAGTCGGAGATGCGATAATCCGCTCGTCAACTAACTTTACAGATGCGCTAATTCGCTCTCAATTTTTTCATTTTTCCAAATTAAAAAGGTTTGAACTGAAAATTACATTTTACGTAAATAGTTCTTCTTTCAAGAAGAGAATGATATAAATATAAACAAAATATCATACAATAGAGTCCAGTAAAAAATGTATTTTTTTTTTCTGATTTGCAGAGCGCATTATCGCATCTCTCGCATGGGATTATCCCCGGGAATCTCCGTATGTCAGAGGCGAGCTGCGTTAGTCAGCTAACTTTAAAGATGCGCTAATCAGCTTTTAATTTTCCATGTTTTCAAAATAAGAATGTTTGAATTGGGAATTTTATTTTACGTAAATAATTCTTGTTCCGAAACAAGTATATAAATATAAA
>CAKNXH010062106.1:14977-44646 GCA_932178445.1 Andricus quercusramuli
ATTTGCAGAGCGGATTATCGCATCTCTCACATGCGGATATCCCCGGGGATCTACGCATGTCAAAGCCGAGCCGAGCTCGTCAACTGATGTCACAGATGCGCTAATCCGCTCTCAATATTTTCATTTTTTCAAAATAAAAAGGTTTGAATTGGAAATTTCACTTTACGTAAATAATTCTTCTTTCAAGAAAAGAATGATATAAATAAAATATACAATAAAGTCCAGTTCAAAATTTATCTTCTTCCTGATTTGCAGAGGGGATTATCGCATCTCTCTCATGCGGAGATCCGCGGGGATCTCCGTATGTCAGAGATGCGATAATCCGCTCATCAGCTAACTTCACAGATGCGCTAATCCGCTCTCAATTTTTTCATTTTTCCAAAATAAAAAGGTTTGAATTGGAAATTTCACTTTACGTAAATAATTCTTGTTTCAAGAACAGAATGATATAAATATAAAAAAAATATCATACAATAGAGTCCAGTACAAAAATGCATCTTTTTCCTGATTGCAGAGCGGATTATCGCATCTCTCACATGCGGATATCCCCGGCAATCTCCGTATGTCAGAGCCGAGATACGTTCCTCAGCTAACTTTACAGATGCGCTAATCCGCTTTTAATTTTTCATGTTTCCAAAATAAGAATGTTTTAATTGAGAATTTAATTTTACGTAAATAATTCTTGTTTCGAAAAAAGTATATAAATATAAACAAGAAAATATCATACAATAGAATCCAGTTAAAAATGTACCTTTTTGCTGATTTGCAGAGTGCATTATCGCATCTCTCAGATGTGGAGATCCCCGGGGATCTCCGTATGTCAGAGATGCGATAATCCGCTCGTCAGCTAACTTCACAGATGCGCTAATCCGCTCTCAATTTTTTATTTTTCCAAAATAAAAAAGTTTAAATTGGAAATTTCACTTTACGTAAATAATTCTTGTTTCAAGAAAAGAATGATATAAATAAAATATACACTAGAGTCCAGTTACAAATTTATCTTTTTCCTGATTTGCAGAGCGGATTATCGCATCTCTCAGATGCGGAGATCCCCGGGGATCCTCGCATGTCAGAGCCTAGCCGAGCCCATTAGCTAACTTCACAGATGCGCTAATTCGCTCTCCATTTTTTTTGCCTGTTTCCAAAATAAAAAGGTTTGAATTGGAAATTTCATTTTACGTAAATAATTCTTGTTTCAAGAAAAGAATGTGTCTTGCAATTCAAGCAAATTTTGCAAACTCACTCTAATATATAGCCTAAGTTATTTACATCTAATTGTAAGTTTACAGCTTTGTATATTTAATTACAAGTCACAAATTCGTTGGCAAAATATCTTATTTATATTATACTCGCTCATTTATACAATTTATATCTTCAAACATTGAAGATCTTGTGTAAAAAAATATTCTTAAGCTCAAATTATTTTTGGGATGAAATAGCTACTCCTCAAATTTTAGAAAAAAAAAGAAAAGCTGTTTGAGCGAGGGGTACAATCTTCGAATTTCGATGTAAAATGCATAAAGAATTTTATGTGATTAATTAATTTGATTAATTAATTTCAAGTGCTTGAGAAAATCGAATTATAAATTGTAGCGTTTGGAAAAAAGCCTTTTATGCTGAAATTTTTAATTTAAAAAGTGTTCACTATGAGTAATGAAAATTAAAGTAACATTAAAAATAAAAGAGAGAAAAATACAAAAACAGTTGAAAATAAACAATATTAAGATGTTTGAACCTTCCAACTGAATTAAATTCAATTTGAAGGATTCTAAATGTGAAAAATCGTAGTTTGAAGCATTCAAAATTCAACAGATAATAAGAAATTTTAAAAACTGAGAATTTTGAAACTAACTGATCTTAAAAAAAAAAAAACAATATTCAAACAAAATTTTTGCGAAATAAACAAAATTTCATTCGAGATTTGAATTCAGAATTATCCAATTTCAAATATTCGAAAATCAACATTTTCATGAATTCAACATTCAAGTTGATTAATTTTTTAATTTAAATCCTGAAAATGTGAACAACTCGAAATTGTAATCCGTCAAAATTCAAGAGTTCAAAATGTCAAGTTCGGTTCTTGAACTTCAAAATTAAAAAATCCTATGGGCTAAAAAATTATGAAAACTTTTTTGTCGGTGTAGTATTTAGTGTTCAACAATTATTTTTAAATTTAGATAACTGCACTTCGAAGAAAATTTTTTTAATTCGAACTTTAAATTTCTTCAGTTTGAATCGAAGAAACATTTTAGCGCTTTCAAAACGAGAAGCCTTTTTTTTCGTGCGGTCCATGAGACCGCACGGCCACCTAGCGTCCCAATTTTATACCATCGATTCAAACTGAAGAAACTGCAATTGCAAATTAATAAAAAAACTGCTTTTTGACACTAGAAGAACCACAAAAAACTTAAAAATTCGCCATATTTTGGCCCATAGGGAAATATTTTTAAATTTCACAGTTGTGGCACAAGAGGCTTTATAGCTTGAGCGCCAGGGGAGTTCTTTATGGGCTTCCCGCCCGTATTAAAACTAAAGTTCAAAATGATACGATTAATTTTAACTCGCCCTCAAATAAATCTCTCGCACGATACTCATGACCAGGAGCACAATCTAATTTTCAATCACAAAAGAGTCTCAATAATCACACTCGAGTATTTTTCGTTAGCTGTTCATGACATCATTCAGAATATGATCAATCAAAACTCTCGGCAGAGGCGGATGCGAACCAGGATGAGATTTCCGGTGGCTGATGAGTCCAGGTTTCTGGGTGAAAGCTTTCCCACAAATATCACAAACGTAAGGTCTGACGCCCGTATGAATGAGTAGATGTTGCTTGAGCGCTGTTCGACGCGCAAAGGACTTCTTGCAAATCGTGCAAGAATAAGGTTTATCTCCCGTATGGATCCTCATGTGAATCTTCAATCGACTATTCCTCGAAAACGTTTTCCCACACTCCTCACAAACAGCACTCTCCCGTTTCTCATGCTGTCGCAGCATATGCTCATTCAGATTCTCCTGAGTGACCATTCGTCTCTTGCAGATCTGGCACTCATACTTCGCTTTGTAGTGGGCAAACTTCTGATGAACGTAGAGAGAATTGCTGTTCATGCAAGTCTTCCCGCAGACGTCGCAAATCACCGGTTGTTCGCGGTGTGTGAAACGCGTATGATTCGTCAAATCACCCTTGACCTTGAACTTCTTGCCACAGGTTTCGCAGGAGAACTTGAAGTCATCAGTGTGCTTCCTGGCCACATGGACCTTCAATTCGTACTTGTTCTTGTTCTTATAGTCACACTGGCTGCAGAAGAACAACTCCAGTTGATCCTGGCTCTCCGAGGTAGTACTCCTGTGTTTCCTCTTGATGTGGGAATACATTGAAGTCTTCTTCTTCGTTTTGAAGCCGCAAACGTCACACGTGTAGTCATCACTCACATCTCGGATCCGATGATAACGTCGATGGGCGTAAAGAGTGCTTCTTCTTCTGCAAGAAAAATCGCAGAGATTGCAACGCTGAGAGCAGTTCAGCTTCGGTTGGTGTTTCCGGTAGACATGACTAGACATGATGCTTTTTCTTTTACACTGAAAATCACACTGAGAACAGGATAACACCTGCTCGCTCTTCACCTCTTCGTGACGAATCAAATGTACTTGAAGATCGTCTCTGCGGAGAGTTTCAAAATCGCATTCGCTGCATCTGTAGAGAAAAATTTGCTCCATCTCTTCTTCTTCGCCAGATAAAACCTTTTCTTTCAATGTATGTTTCCAAGCATGTGCTTCCAAACTCTTTTGTTTCAGACACGTGAAGTTACACAATCTACAAGAGAATTTTTTCGAAGACTTTGTGTAATGTTCGTTCTGCAAATGAGAGAAAAGAGTTTCTTTATCATCACACTGATATTCGCAGAAGTTGCAGAGAAATGCAGGTGAAATTCTTTCAGTTTCTCTTTGATCTGAGGTGATTTCCAGCTTCTTCAATTTCGTATTCCTCTTTCGTTCATGAGAAGCAACATGGCTTAAATTGTGATTAAGCAACAATTTTTCAGTGGGAAAGGTCACGTTGCACTTATTACAAGTAAAAATTTCAAACAATGTGACATTATCATCGCCACCTTCAAGCTTTATTTGACCACTTGACATACTTTTGGGTTTCTCAGTTGCGGAGATTTCAGTTTGTGTCACTGGTAACAAGGCATAACGAGATTTCCCCTCGGAATCCACAAATTGACAGAGTCGCATAGGAATAGTATTTTTCTTCACGATGGATCTTCCTGGTGATTCCGTCTTCAAGCTTTTCTTGCAGACTTTGCCTCTCCTTAAACAAAATCAAGAATACAGAATTAGTCGGCAAATATGCCAAAGGTGTTCTCCATCTGACGCAAAGCGCTACTTACTCTTATTTTTTATTCCGATTTCGTTAGAGATTTAGGGATTTGGTTAGATACATGGCATTTTGTATTTTCAATTTTGTTTATTCATCACTTATTCATATGAATCATTCGTTGCTTTGTAAAATAGGAAGCGATGTTTAACCTTCAAGTATGGACGCGCGGTCTCACAGACCAGAAGGCGGTCTCGCAGACCACAAGGCGGTCTCGCAGAACACAAGGCGGTCTCGCAGACCACAAGACAGTCTCTCAGACCACAAGGTGGTCTCGCAGACCACACTAGCGGTCTAACAGACCGCAGCGTAGCGTCACCTTTTTATATTTCTGTTTCAAGGTATTTAAAACGCAAAATATCGATAACCAATGGTTAATAAGTATTTTATAACAAAACAAAATATTTCATAAATGGTTACAAGCCTCTGGGACTAGGATGTATCTCAACAGTTTTTATTGAAAGCACAGACTATTTTACTTAACTATTAATTCTGAAAAATACAATAATTACAAAAAACTCAACTCTTTCAACTCTTATATCTAGAAGTTTTAATTAACGATTTTGTTTTTACATTTTCTCTAGGATGGAATCCAGTATCGTAAGTTTAAACAGCCTTTTCGGAGAAATTGTTAGCAAAACCACGAATATACTAAAATGATAAATTAAAAAAAAAATCGGATACACTAAACAGGTGCAGGTGAAATTAATTATATTAAACTTAACATGAATTTTGGAATGTTAACAAAATATTTTTCCAACCCAGCGAGGTAGAAACTAGAAATAAAGATTTAAAACTTAAAAAAAAAGCTAATGTTTTTTCCATGGTATGCCAAGCGATTTTTCAATACATTTTTTCGAAATCTACAAGGAAAATTGAAAATAAGTCTAAAATAACGAATAGCTGTTCTTCTAAAAAATTTTAAATAAATTCTTTTAAGAACTGTATGCCACACACGAATACAATATAAAATATAATATAAGAATATAAATATAATAATATAAATTATCTTTCAGGAGAAATTGAACAATATTTGAAACTTCAGTTCAAGATTTTATTGATGAGCTTTTTAAATTTAATAATAAAGTGTTCAAATTCTTGAAGAAATTTTTTTGTTCAAACAATACTTATTAAATGAGGCCTCTTGCTTTTTTATAATATAAAAACAGTTAAAAAAATTAAACAGTAAAAAAACATTTTACTAAGGTTTTAATCGTAATTTGTATTTTTTTTAAATTCAACACAAAAATTATATTAAAAATGACAATAATAAGTAAAAAATGCATATTTTAATAAATATCGTTTACTTTATTAACTAGCATGAGAAAAAAATATTTTCTTATTGAATTTAAATATTTCATTACTAAATTTGCAAATTTCATCAATAAAAAAGTTTCAATTATTGGTAAATTTTATATGAAAAATAATTAACTTATATTAAATTTTTCGAGTTCTAAAATGTACAATTTGAAACCATTTTTGGTGAAAATTATTATGGTTTTGGATTACATTTTATTTCTATTAAACATAAAAATCTACTTTTTTCACAAAGAGCCGTTTTGTTTTTTTATTATGTTGTATAAAAAAACGCTTTTTTGATCATTTTAAATTTTCTTGCGAAATTCGATAAAAGCAAAAAAAAAACGTTAAACAATGTAATATTCAAGAAAATATTGAGGGACTTTTATTATTACAAAAAAAATAATAAAAAAAAAGGTTGGCATACACATATCGAATATCATATTTTCGTAACAATTAAAACAAAATTTTACGGTTTGAACTAACAGAGAGATGATCAGAGTTGTGTTTTTTATTTTAAATCTCATAAATTCCCTAATTTTGCTAAAACATTATTTGATAACGGTGGCCCGTTTTCAAAAAATTTTACTTTTTTTTTTTAATTATTTACAGATCAAAAGGTTTCTTAATTAATTTATTATGTAGTATTACGCAAATATAACGATTTTAACACTTTTTTAAAATAAAAACTGAGTATTTTTCTAGAAAATACACCTGTTGAAAATTCAAAAACAACTTTAAATTTTCTTCTATAACTTTTGAAAAATAAAGAAAATTGAATTATTATAATAATTATAATGTTAAATTTTAAACCAGAGATGAATATTGAATAAAAAATATGAATTTGTCACAAAATAGTTCCATTTTCAACTACAAATGATAAATTTTCAACCGATAATGCAACAGTTAAATTTTAGGTAAAAAAAATTAATTTTCACATGAAAAAAAATGTATTTTGTTAAAAATTCAACAATAATATAATTATAATAATTATTCAATTTTCTTCCAATAAAATTGAAAATTTTAGAAAATTGAATTATTATGAAAATTATAAAATTATAATATTGTTACATTTTCAACTTAGGAGATAAATATTGAAAAAAAAAAGAATTTTTAACAAAATAGTTAAATGTTTAACTAAAAATAATAAAATTTAAACCAAAAACCAGTTAAATTTTCAATTCAAAAAATTAATATTCATCAAAAAAAATTCTTCTGTTGAAAACTGAATTCTATTTTTGGTTGGAAATGTATCTTTTTTTAGATAAAAATTTAACAATTTTGTTGAAAATTTATGTGTTTTGTCAAAAATTCAATTTTTTGGTTGAAAATTCAACAAATTGAATTATAATAATTATTCAATTTTCTTCCATAATTTGTGAAAATTGAATCACAAACCATGAATTTTTAACAAAATAGTTAAATTTTCAGTAAAAAAATTAAGTTTTATTTTTAAAAAATCAACTGTTGAAAATTGAACATCATTTTAGATTGAAAATGTATATTTTTAAAAGAAAATTCAACTATTTTGTTAAAAATTCCTTTTTCCTTTTCAAAATAGGAAATTAATTAAAACAGCTAATTTTATATTAAATACAATTATTAGAAATATTATATTGACATATATTTTCAACTAAAAATGATAAATTTTAAACAAAAAATGTGTTAGTTAAATTTTTAGTTGAAAAAATTAATTTTTCCCTTAAAATAATTTAATTGTTGAAAATTGAATTCCATTTTCGGTTAAGAATGTATATTTTTCAGTTAAAATATTATTTGCTTTGTTAAAAATTATTTTTCTGTTGCTGTGAATTCAACAATAATATAATTATAATAATAATTCAATTTCCGATTTTCCAAAATTGAAGAAAATTGAGAATTAATTAAAAAAATGATATTTATATTTTTCAAAAATTGTTAGAATATTATACTTGCATAATGTTTTAACTAAAAAATGATAAGCGTTCTACGAAAAATGTAAATAGTTAAATTTGCAGTTAAAAAAAATAATTTTCATACAAAAAAAATTGAACTGTTGACAATTGAATTCCATTTTTGGTTAAAATTATATCTTTTTTAGTTTAAAAATTTAATTTTTTGTTGTTGAAAATTCAACAACAATAATATAATAATTATTATTATTCAATTTTCGACTTTTCAGAATTGAAGAAAATTGAAAATTGATGAAAAAATAAATTTTTTATTTAAAAACGTGTAAAAAATATATTTACATAATTTTTCAACTAAAAATGGTAAATTTTCAACAAAGAAAGTAATGGTTAAATTTTCAGTTAAAAAAATTGATTTTCGTCAAACAAAATTCAATTTTTGAAAATTGAATTTCATTTTCAGTTTGAAAATGTATATTTTTTTAATCGAAATTTCAACTGTTTTGTTAAAAATGCATTTTTTTGGTTGAAGATTCATCTCTTTGGTAAAAATTCATTAATAATAGAAATTATAATAACTATTCAATTTTCAATTTCCAACTTTTAAAAATTGAAGAAAATTGAGAACTAAAAGCCAATTTTCTATTTAAAAAGAAGTGTTAAAAATATTATATTTACATAACTGTTCAACTCAAAATGATACATGTTCAACAGAAAATGTAACAGATAAATTTTAAGTTAAAAAAATTAATTTTCAGACAAAAAATCCACTGTTAACCATTGAATTACATCTTTAGCTATGAATGTATCTTTTTTAGTTAAAAAATTTAATTATTTTGTTAACAATTCAACAATAATATAATTATAATAATTATTCAATTCACAACTTTTCAGAATTCAAGAAAATCGAAAATTAAAGAAAAAAAGGAATTTTTTATTAAAAAAGAGGTAAAAAAAGTTGTATGTATATAATTTTTCAAATATAAATTATAAGTTAAAGAAAAAGTAATATTTATATTTTCACATAAAAAAAATTATTTTTCATAAGAAAATGGAATTGTTGAAAATTGAATTCCATTTTTGGTTGAAAATGTTTTTTTTTTAGTTGAAAATTTATTTTTTTTAATTTTTTTTTTTTTTTTGGTTGAAGATTCATCTCTTTGGTTGAAAATTCAACAATAATCTAATTATAATAATTAATAAATTTCCAACTTTTCAAAGTTGAAGAAAATTGGAAAATTAATGAAAATAACATTTTATTTTTAAAAAGTGTTAAAATATAGTATTAGCAAATACTGTTTTACGCAAATTAAAAATCATCCAATAAACTCAGTAGAGAATTTACGAGATCAAAAAAAATCCCAACTCTGATAGATTCCTTATAAAATATAAAATTTCTTCACATGAGAATTTAGAGAAGACTGGAACCCTTTGTTTAATTTGCTAAATTTGAAAAATTCCAAATATATTCCTGTAAAACCTTTTTATTTTTCCTAATCATCTCTGCCGAACATCAAGTTCGAAACCATCTCTAAATCCCCGAATATTTCGAAAAAAAAAATTAATTCAACTATTCACATAATCCAAACGACATTTTCTGCCAGCGAGAGGAACCGAAGGTGAGGATAGATGAGCATTCGGGTGTTTTTTCCTGTGTTCAATCATATAATACCGCCTCTTGAATGCTTGCCCGCACAAATCACAAACATGAGGTCGTTCCGCCGAATGCGACAAGAGATGAGTATTCCTCATGTGAGAAGTCCGAAATGTTTTCTCACAAACATGACAATTGTAAGGTTTAATTCCCGTGTGTGTTGTCGCATGAGTCACAAGATATCTTTTCGAAGCAAACACCTTCCCGCACTCCACACACTCGTAGGTTCGATTATGCTGGAGCATATGATTGTCCAGATTTGCTTTCGTCAAAAGTCTTTTGTTGCAAATCGAGCAGTGAAATTTGTACTCGTTCAGATGAGCCACCTTCCGATGCTTATTGAGGGAGTAATTACTCCTGTAAAATCTGCCGCAGACATCGCACATGTGCTGGGAATTCCCATGGGTTCCAATATGGAACTTCAGGTCCCACTCCATTTTGAATCGCTTTCCGCAATGTTCACAGGCAAACTTGTACTCTGCTGTGTGCTTTCGAATGTAATGTGTCTTGAGATTGTTTTTTGTCTTTGTCCGGTACTCACACTTGTCACAGTAATGAAGCAAACTTGCATCCATGTCCTGGTGAATTTGACAGTGAGCTTTTAAATCACATTTGTATTTGAAAGCTTTCGCACAAGCGGAACATTTGAACGGCCGATGAAAACTGTGCTTGCCAGTGATATGACGCAAAATCTTGCTTTTCTGTTCAAAGGTCATCTGACAAATATCGCAAGTATAATTACCGTCGTTTAATCGTTTGTACAGAAATTGCTTATCTTCTGCACTTTCTTCCACTAGCTCGACTTCTAATCGTGATTTTTCTTCTTCTCTTTTGGTGCTTTCCAACTTTAAACTCCTCACACGATTGTTGCTTAATAATTTCGGCTTTCTCGATTTCCTAAAACATTAATGACACATGTTAGTACAAAATATTTTCATTCTGTTTGCAAACTATTCAGTGAGAATTCAATTGAAACTGGAGTGTTAAAAGAAAGCATATTTATTAATAGACAACGGATTAGCACGACTGCAAAGTTAGCTGACGAGTGGAGATCCCTTTGCGCTCATCCGCGTTCACATTCGGAGAGATCCCGTTGAGCTCATCCGCGTTCACATTCGGAGAGATCCCCTTGCCCTCATCCGCGTTCACATGCGGAGAGATCCCCTTGCGCTCATCCGCTAAATTATTGTTTATATAATCATAAATTTGAAAAGAATTAGAAGTTTTGTATTCAATCATAAACCAATTTTCTCACACATGCGGAGATCCCCAAGATTCTTGCATAAGGTTGGTCTAACGGGGGATCTCCGTTCGTCGGCTAAATTCACAGTTGCTCTAATCCGCTATTTATTTATCAACATCTTTCAAATTTTTATTTGAAGAACGGTTAGTATCCAAGTTTAATTTTTGTATTCAAATAATGTTGATAATGATACAAAAAATACGGACCTAAAAATAATACGAATCAGCCCAAATTCTCCTGTGTAAATATAAAAAACGTAAAGTTATACCTGAATTGAAGAAGCAATATTTCGGAATTTCTGGAAAAATTAAGAAATGATCAAACTTATTTCGAGAGATGCAACAGTTTAAAAAAATGAAAATCTCAATGTTATATAAAAGATACTTTATTCTATTAACCAATTTCTACATTGCAGTGCTACTTCTCTTATTTTGTTAAAAAACATTTCCTACATTTAAGTCCTGATGATTTTAAATCAATAAACAATTAATAAAAATGAGATTTACCTTTAATGTGAAATTAGAATCTAAACAATGATTATAACAAGTATCGCATTTTTGTTATAACAAGGAATTTTCTAACATCTAAAGCATTATTCCAATGCTTACAGGATTTAAAAATTTGTTATTCATTTGTAGAACAAAATTGATCGAATCAATTCCTCACAGTACAAATTTTTCTCTAATTTTATAAAATATTCAAACTTATTGCACGATCATCAGTTTTGTTAAGTACCATATTATGTTTCATCGCTGAAAACATATTTCTTAATAACGCTAAAAAATATTATTCAAGTTTCTCTTCAATACTCACTAGAAATACAATAAAATCACATTTTCAACATCGTATTGCAAGTATTATGAAATCATTTTTCCTAATATATATGTGTAGGTCAAATTGAAAATCTTTCTTTTTGATCACGGATTGCTAAAAAACAGTATCGAACAGTTAAAAAAAAAAAAACTTTAACGTCACAATAAATACAAAACCGAATATAACATTTTTCAACAAGACCTTTCAGGTTTCTAAAATTCAATCCAACTTTGTCACTAAATTTGAAAATTTCTCTTCGTACCGGTTTGATTGCGAATTTATACAAACTTCAACATTTTATGGGCCCAAAATACAAAAAAAAAGCTTAGTCTCAAAGTGAAATAAATGAAATTTGAACATTCTGGGCCTGTAACCTGTTCAAATAAATCATAAATATTGCAGTGCTCATTTCCCAATTTTGTTAACAATAATCTTATCTTGGACACCGTGAAGTAAATTAGTAATTTTAATAGGCGGTGGAGCTGGATGTGTACCAGGATGTTTTTTCCTATGCAACATCATCGGCGATCTTTGAGTGAAGCTCTGACCACAAATATCGCAAATATAAGGTCTCTCACCCACGTGAGTTAACAAATGAATTTTCTGCGAACTCAAACATCCAAAAGTCTTGCCGCAAATCGCACACAAATAAGACTTCTCTCCAGAGTGAGTTCTCAGATGTTTCGTCAATCCATACTTGAATTTGAACTCCATTCCACACTGTTCACAGACGTACTTCATCTTGTGAAGTTCGACATGATTGTTCAAATTATTTTGGCTCTTGAACCTCTTTCTGCAAATTTCACACTCGAATTCCTTAACCTTCGTCTTATGCTTGTAATGCTTGTGAAAATAGAGAGAGCTTTTACTGGGATAGGAACTTCCGCAAATATCGCAGACGCAAGATTCAGTGTCGTGATCCTTCATATGGGTCGTGTAATCCGACTGTACTTTGAACATTTTACCACAATGTTCACAGCTGAAATTGTAGTCGTGGGTGTGTTTTCTGATGTAGTGAATTTTCAAATAGGGTTTCGTCTTGGCCTTGAAATCACAGAGATTGCAAGCATGTAGATGCACTGGTTCGTCGTGAATCTCCATGTGTCTGGCTAAGTAAGAACTGGTCTTAAAACCTTTTAAACAAACTGTACACTTGTGGGGTCTCGAATTGCTGTGTTTGAACATGTGACTAACGAGCTTGCTTTTTCGATCAAAGGAGCGGGAACAAATTTCACAGGTGTGACACATTTTTCTCCTGATACTCTTGCTCTTCTTCTTGATTGACGCTCTACATTTTCTCACTCTTCTTCTATCCAAAGGGGTGTCGTCATCCAAATCTTCTTTGTCGGGCGATTTTTTATTGTCAGTTTCTGATGACTTCCGATTCTCGATGTCCTGGTTCTCTTTCTCCGGGGATTTTTCAGATTCCTCCGGTCCGGGTTCCTTCGTCATGAATGCTTTCAAGGACTTTGGTATCCTAAAGTAATCTTCTCCTAGTCTTACTGTCAGAAAAGGTGAACCGAGTGAGTCTAGCGGATTGCACCTAAAATAAAAAAACCATAAAATCGTCAATCCTCGATACTGAGAGAAAAGCTCGCGAGGATATACTCTTAACAAGGCATGCGCCAAGTAAAATCAAACTTAACATCTAAAAGGCTTCACATTTTTTTCAAAGTAAAAAAAAAGCTACTAGCAGAGCACATGTCACAGATTACTACTCTTCTTTCTAATTGTCGGGAAGGAACAGAAAAAAGACACCGTAAAAGTTGATTTTCCTTCCAACTTTTATTGGAAAGACATGTGTTGAAAAATATTCTACACTGATTATTAGAGAACAACTCAGTTCTCACATGCGAAGATCCCCTTGCGCTCATAGGCTTTCACGTTCGGAGAGATCCCTTTGCACTCATCCGCATTCACATTCGGAGAGATCTCCTTGCGCTCATCCGCATTCACATTCGGAGAGATCCGTTGCGCTCATTCGCTCTCACATGATAAATGTAACATTTGCAGGTGTATATAGTCTTGTAAATCAAAGAATTTTTCATTCGAAAAAAAAGATATGAAAGTTTCAAGTATAATTTTGCCATTATTCCTAAATTATTGAATCAAATAAAGCTTATTTTCTATTTTCGACCCTAGTAAGTAATAATAGTGTGTCATTTTTTAAAACTAATCATCAATCGCCCTTAAAACTAGCTAACAAAGAGAATACTTAAAAAATTTACTACCTTTTATAAGTATTCTTTTTTACGGGGTTCCTCGTAAATATAATTAAAAATTAAGGCTGTGAAAATTGAGCAATTTTAAATTAGAGGCTTCAGAAAAACTAAACATTTTAGAATGAGACATCCAAAACTGCGTCAAAAAAAATTATTTCCCAGTCCAATAGTCTCCCTCTGGAACAAGCGGATGACTGAAAAACAATTAATCTGGAGAAAATGTAATGCACTCTCTATTCCACTTAAAACTAGTATAAAAATATATAATGCAAATACAAAAACGTATGATGGGCCCGAATGAAAAAAACCTCTAATTTCTTAGAAAAAATACTTAGAAGCCAAAAATTGTCTTCCTTTTTTGTGTCTCAACCGATAATGACTGTTGTAAGTCGCTAGTTTCTTAAAATTCTTTTTACATAAATTACAAGTCCATGTTTGTTGACTTTTTGGATTCTCATTCGACAATTCTGGACCCCCTGCAACTCCGCTTAGCTTTTTCTTGTTTACATCAGCCGGTACCGGACGAATTATATAAGTGGGTGGGAAAGAACGCAGTTTTAATTCTTTGATTTGTGACTCTGGCAGCCAAACACTCTGATTGTCGATTATTACATTCATGTAAGCCGGAATGTGTAGAGGGTCATGGCTCCTTTTCCTGAAACACGAAAATTTCATCAGTAAGCCTTGATTTTCAAAAAAAGGAGAACCCGAGCCTGAACCATTTTTGTTTCTCATATTTCCTTTTTCTTCAAAAACTTCCAAACAACTTTTTTTGCTCTATGACGATACACATTCCTTAAAATATTCTTAAAAAATAATCAGAATTTAAGGATCTTATAGAAATTTATAGAATTTATAAAAATTTGTAGAAGAACAATATCTATGTTTTATTATTTACATGTCTTTACAATACTTTATTTGAAAAGCGCAAGGGAATGAATCAGTGAAAATAATATTTAGCAAACTTTAAGGATACATAAATAAAATAAATGAAAAATAACGCAATACAATGGTTGAGTTTCGGTAACTAACAAAATTAATCAAACACTAGTGAGCTTACACTTGTACCCTTTTTTAAATTATTTAATTGGATCTATAACGAAATTCAGTTATTCTAATGTTTTTTTTTATAGTAAAACACAATATTTACAGTTAAAAAACTTGAATTTTTCTTATTTATCGTTGTACGCCTTATAACCATGCATTTTTCTCATGTGAATTGAGAGTCCGCGACTCGACTTACATTTTTTTTTGCATACAGGACATTTTACTTTACTCATCAGTTCTTTGTGACTTTTTGCAATATGATTCAGCAATGCAAACTTGGTTGAAAACAGAACTTTACAGTCTTTACATGAAAAAGTATACATTTTACGGCTAAGTTCACGAAGTTTTGACTTTTTTTCGGAAATTAGATGTTTTTCAATATGCTTAGAGAGGCGATTTTGATTCACGAAACTTTTCTTGCAGATTTTACACTTTAATCTATTTTTGGCATTGCTAACGCTTTTATGAACGGGTTTCTTGCTGCTTCTTCTTCTGCAATTTGCTTCGCATTCTTTCATATGTGCCAGAAAATCGCCGGTGAGTTTATAACGATTTTGACATTTGTGACAATGGAGATTACACGAGATATTTTCATGAAAAATAACTGCATGATTTCTTAATCCACACTTGGTGATGAAGAAAGTTTTGCACAAATCGCACTGAAGGTTCTCCCTTATCTCTCTTTCCGAGATTCTCGAATATTGTTTATTTCTAAAGGAGGAAAGATGATTATCGAAATCGAATTTACTTTTGAAAATCATATCACAAAAGTAGCAATCACACTCGTGATCCTCAAAACTGTCCGACTGTACAAAAAGTGGACGAGTCCTTCTCGTTTCGAATTTCGAAGAAAGGTACTGATAATCTTTGTATTTCTTTTTCTGCAATCTCATTTCTTCCTCGTAGAAGTCGAAGTTTCTCTGGAGTTTTAGATCTTCAATTCGATGTATTTTGAACCCAGGCGGCTGATATTCCTCCTTCAAAGGATTAAACACAATTTTGATTGGAGATTCATCAGCTTCAGCAATTTCACTTCTTTCGTCGACATACAAATCTTCAATGTGATACTCCATCTTGATTAGGCTAGTTGGTTGATCCCTAGAAAAATAAAAATTTAATTAGTGTAATTTATGACAGTATTGAGACTACAATCCCAAAACCTGATTTTGCTTTTTACATTTCAAGTTTAATTCGCGGAACAATGTTTTTTAAAAATAAAACGCATTGGGCTTACAGTGATTATTAGAGAGCGGATTAGCGCAAGTGTTAAGTCAGCCGACGAGCGCAACTCGGCTTTCACATGCGGAGAGATCCCCTTGCGCTCATACGCGTTCACATGCGGAGAGATCCCCTTCGCGCTTTCACATTCGGAGCGATCCCCTTGCGCTTTAACATTCGGAGAGATCCCCTTCGCGCTTTCACATTCGGAGCGATCCCCTTGCGCTTTCACATTCAGAGAGATCCCCTTGCGCTTTCACATTCGGAGAGATCCCCTTGTACTCATCCGCGTTCACATGCGGAGAGATGCCCTTGCGATCACCCGCTCTCCAGTGATTATTAATACATTATTTGTATAATAATATATTTGAAAAGAGTTGGAATTTTTGTATTCAGTCATAAACCAATTTTCAGGATTCATATAATTTTATTTCAGATTGTAAATGTTCCAATTCGGTAACTTGGAAATTCAAGTTTCACAGAAAAATGACAATTCAAAAGCCATTTAATTATGCCTTAATTACTGGTCTAATCTCCACTCTTGGCATTTTCCGTACTAAGAGGCGACAATTTTTAAATTTCTGATTTGATTTCCGAAATTTTTCACGAAACTTGAATCATTTGTTTGGACTGCAAGATTCGTACCTGCTTTGTTGATTTTTTTTTTTTTTGAAGGGATAAACTCTGTTCATTGTCAGATTTTTAAAAAGCTGATCAATTAGAAAGTAAATAAGAAGACTAATGAATGAAAGAACATTTATTAAAAGCTTACAAATTGGACAGATGTTTCAGTAAGTAAACTTCAGTTTTTTTTCCATGGAACAAAATTTTCTTTTTCTTCACAAAATTCATGGAAGCATCCATTTTTATGAGCACAGAATTTTCCAGGTACCTAAAAAATATAATTCGTATTTTATTAATGTTTTTGATTTGTAATTGCTATTATTAATTAGGGTTTACTTACATTTTTCTCAGGAAATTTCACCAAAAGCTTAATTACATAAGTGTAAATATAGGTTTTCTAATGACAGTAATCACAAATTTCTATAAATTTGGAGAATTTTAAATACACTGAAATATAGGGAATTTGCCACCTCATGGCTTGATCAGAAGCAATTAATGAATTTCAAAATCTAATAATAAATTACTAATTAATTATTAAAATATACAAAATACAGATATTACTAAAAAATAATATAAATTCACAGATATTTAGTTATTCAAAAACAAGAAAAAAATGCTGCAACTTTAAACCCTGAAAATAACACCAAAAAAGATTCTGTAAACATAAAAAAATACAAAAAATCCTTTTTCTATAAAAAAAAATGTTCATTTATTGTAGCTGTTTCCCAATTGTATTTACAGTCTCGAAAACAATTATGCTGTGGATAAAAAAAATCTATTCTGCTTTAGCCATTTTCGATGTACAAATCACTTTCTATAATTGACAGTAATAATAATTATGAGTTACTTTACAAGCTTATATTATAAAACATAAACGGCGTAGAAAAAAAAATTACTTTCAGTAACGTCACAAATTTTTAAAAAATTGGCGGTTTATAGATAAAAAAATATATATTTTTTTTTCATATAAGCTTCTGGCTTAATCTGGATATACACTTAATTTAAAGACAATATCGAAAGCTTTTTGGAAATCAGAAATACTTGAAAATTGTAAAAAGTTTTCAAATTTATGTCGAAGTTACCAGAAATTTTGTTTTTATTAAACCGGGGTAATTATGCACCATTCGGGCTAAATATGGATCAACTATTATGCTAAAAAACATAAATCTCTCGCTGCCTACATTTTCCTCATTTTAGTATGAGTTTTATTTATTAAAATGTTTAATATTCGATTCCCTTCTAATTTTTTTAGTTATGCAAAAATAAATGTAAAGTGAAAATAAAATAGAGAAAAAGTGTAGACAGCGAGAATCGAACCCGCAACCATCCGGCTACAAACTCGACACGCTACCGCAGAGCTACTTGGGCAGTTGAAAGATTTTTTTTTCTAAGCCATAGGACCAGCGCCGAAAACTTCAAAGTCGTTTTTCTCGAAACTGGTCCACTATTGGGTCCTACGAATTTTACAGTTTTACTCCGTGGGTCATGATCTTTATTTACAGAAACTATTAATCCATTTGGTCCATATTTACCCCGGTTGGTGCACTATTTCTTACCAGATCCAAACCTAAATTTGCCAACAAAAGACTTTCTGATTTCTCAAAAAACAAAAACAAAAAAGCAAACGTCAGTGTTGATTCTTCAGGACGAATAACTGATTCTCAACCGACCGCTATAGTTTTTGCAAAACATTTCTGGCAAGATCAGCGATTGGTGTCGGTGTGACGAGAGGAGGAAGAGGGCCAGGATGATTCTTCCTGTGCCTGAGGAGACTCGACCTCTGCGTGAAATCCTCATTGCAAACATCGCACTTGTAGGGCCTGATGCCGGCATGAGTCAGAACATGTTGGTAAAAATTACTTCTCGATATGAAGACCTTCTCGCAAACAGTGCAGGTCATTCCTGGCTTGTGCTTCAATTTGTGGTTCATTAATTGACTCGGTCCCGGCAGTTCAAGGCCACATTCCTGACACGTGTAGCGTTCTTTGTGCATCAGAAGATGATTGTCAAGTTTAGTCTTGCTGCGGAATTTCTTGAAGCAGAGATGACAAGGAAAGTCGGTGGACTTGCGGTTCCGCTTCTGGTGTCTCCACTCATGACCCTTGACGTCCTTGACTGCTTTTCCGCAAAAGCGGCAAATCTGGATGTTGCACATGTGTGCCCTGCCAATGTGAAGCAAAAGATCGAGCTTGAGTTTGTACCTCTTGCCACAATGGTCACACATAAATTTGGCATCCACGGTGCTATGAACTCGGACGTGATGCTGCTTCAGTCCTTCCTCTCGTTTGTACTTCAGATGGCAAATGGAACATTCAAAGAAGAAGTCACTACTGTGGGTCTTTCGGTGTTCTTCAAGGACTCGTGCGGTGAAGTAGGACCTTCTGCACATGTCACATCTGTGAGGTCTTTTGTGAACAGCTCTCACATGCCTCTCGACTCTTTTCTCATCCTTGAAACGCTTCTCGCAGAATGGACAAGTGTCCCGAAGTGTGTGGAGTACTTGATCCACATCGGGTTCAATATTTCCAGAGGCTACTTTCTCTTCCGTTTTGAGGTCAGCCTCGAATTTCATGTCCATCTTGCTGTCGGAATTCGGGATGTTATAAGGTTTTCTGTACAAAGATATCACTGGGACTGTCTTTTTTATCTCTCTCCGTGGGTTTCTTCTCACCTTCGTTGCGTTTGTCGGCCTTCTTCTGAAACACGCGACAGACTATAGTCAGTGAATGAAATTTAATCTTTAGGCAGACTTGTCTCACAGCGATTGTACTAAGGGAAGCAGAAGACTAGCTTTTGTCGAAGTCGAGGGAAGTGTCGGCAGAAGATTAAATTAGAAGGCAGGTTGAAAAATATTTGAAATCGCTGTGATTTGAGTTATTTGAAATGATTTTCAGAAATTGAAAGTAGAAAGATAGGTGAGATAATGTTCTTCACGAGGGTGAATGTCAAATCCATCAAGAAAGTTAGTCAAAGTCTTTATAAGTGTCAGGAAACATGATTTATGTCAAATTTATCTTTCTCTAAACTCGATGAAGATTTCCTTTTTATTCAAGTTACCTATTTCTTCAGAAGTTTCATTATAAAAATAAAATACCTGCAATAGAAAACTTACTATGAACAAAATTGTTTTATAAAATTATCAGATAATCCAAAATTTAGGAAAATATTCTAAATGAAGGTAAAAAATTGTCTTTGCATGGCATCATTTGTTGTAAATATTTGAATTTAATTACTCAATGTTCATCATTCTTAATTAAACATGGCTTAACTTAAACTACGATTAAACCTAAATTCTACATTTTTCGATGTTAAAATTAATGGAATCACATGCAATAACTAATAAGATTCAAAATACCATTAGGTGAGACAAAATTTCGAAACATGTAATGTTTCAAACCGAGAAACATTTAGAATAAAAACTCTTCGTAAAATCTGAAAAATATATATTCTAAATTCTTATTTTAATCGCATTTATCTAAAATAATGTTCATACTTTCCTTTAAAATATATAACAACATATTAATTTCTCCTCCCTTTTGAAATTTTTCTTTCAACAAAATTTTTTCAATTTTAATTTTATTAACAAAAAAGAAAAATCATTTCGATAGAGTGGCAGTGAAAAAATGATAATACTCCAGTTAAATATTCCATAATTTTTTTAGTTTTTTCTCGACTGACAAACCATAAAAATGGTTCTACTTAAAACTGAAATACTCACAAAATATTTTTTTTATGTTACAGTAAAAAAATAGTTGGAATTTTCATTGCCACTTTAGGAAGCTCAATACATTTTTTCATATTAATTTTTTCTCACAAATTTCGTAAAGCTTTTTTTATACCTCGAAATAAATAACAAACTTAAAATATTCGGTAAGCTGCTACAATCTTTTTTTTTTAATTTACTTTACGTAACAATAATTTCCTAAAGGGGGTTGAATCGAGTAGCACAAAGAGCCAATGAAAAAGTCTTTCGAATTAAAGCATATTTTTTATAGAATTACATTTCCAGAATTAGAGCGGCCAGGCTGAAAACTATTTAACCGGAATTTTCGACTATTTGACCGCCTAAAATTTAATTTAACGTTCAAGTATGGTCTGGCGGTCTCACAGACCAATCTGGCGGTCTGACAGACCAATCTGACAGGCCACACTGGCGGTCTCACAGACCACCAGTCATATATTATCATATTCCAATGTCCCTTCTTCTATGAGTTAGATAATAAAACTTCTTTACTTATTTAATGAGATATAAATATACAGGTCTGTGACACCTCAGGTCCATGTTGTGTAAAAATGAAATCACGTCCATGCTTGAAGGTTAAAATTTTGAACATAATAACTAAATCGGATGCTAAAAATATGTCTTAGTTCTACACGACTTCTTTAATTTTTTATGAGGTAAAAATGATTTTTCTGCTGGTGACAATTGCAATCATAAATAATATTAATGGATTTATATTGAGCACAAAGGAATCTCACGATAGCGTGATTTTGAAAATCCCAGTAAATTTGATGTCTTCGTCGATTTTACCAATTAATTATCAATTCTCTGATTACTTGCAAATGCGTTTTGTTTCCTCCTGTGCTTTTTTTCTACTCTCGTTAGAGACTTTGTCTAGGAAAATCTCAAAACTTGGAATACTCTGAAAATGATAATCAAAGAAAGGAACATTATTTTGAATCTTAAGAAAAATTAAAACTGAAATCACTTCGCTTACTAGTTCTAGCACTACCTAAAATTCTTAATTTCCTTTCCTAAGCATTTCATAAAAAATATACTTGAAATTAAGTTTCTGATAAACCGGTCTTGATTCTTAGATGATATGTAAAAAATATATCCCACAAGGGGAACCTACAACCTTCAGATTTTTTTTCGGATTCATATTCCTTCCAGTAGTAGGTCATTAGCAAACTTGTAATAAGCTGAAGGAATAAGATGAGCTTTCTTTTGAATTGAAATTTAAAAAAATTGGCAAAAAATGCCGCTGTGAGTTGGAAGACTGGTAAAGGAAGTGTGGTAATGAAAGTTTGGTCAAGAAAGTGTGGTAATGAAAGTTTGGTGAAGAAAGTGTGGTAATGAAAGTTTGGTCAAGAAAGTGTGGTAATGAAAGTTTGGTCAAGAAAGTGTGGTAATGGAAGTGTGCTAATGGAAGTTTGGTCATGGAAGTGTGGTAATTACCTATTACTGGAAGTATGATTCCAAACAAAATTCTGAAGGGTGTAGATTCTCCATGTCAATAGCAAAAGAAAAGATCGCTAACGCAGACAACGAAATCATCAAATATATAAAATCTATTTATTTGAAGGTCTTGCACCAAATACATAGGCATCAACGCGCTCTAATCCTAAATAACGGAACTTTCTCATCTAACTACTTAATCAGTGATCAACCTTAAAATCAATATCATTACGTTTAACATCACTCTCACCGATACCAAGTCTCTCATCAACATAATCACTTGCGAACAATTCATTAATCAAAGAACTTTGCGAGAACTTGGAACAAAATACTTAGGACGAAATGCGTTTCAGATTATCTAACGTCTTTAGAAAAAATAATATCAATTTCAGCACAAGTCCAGCTCGTTAAACACAGGTCGACTTTTGATGAGCCGTAAGATTCCCCTGGCAGGAAAAGCCCCGATGACAAATCTGGCAAACATAGGGTCGCTCGCCAGTGTGACCACGTCTGTGAATCGTCAGGGTCGATCTTTGACTGAAGGCCTTGGGACACTGATCACACTTGTAAGGCTTTTCACCAGTATGCACTCGTCTGTGCATCCTCAGGTTCTCCGAGTCCGTAAAACCCTTTCCGCAGATGTCGCAGACGTAAGGCTTTTCGCCAGTATGGATCCTCCTGTGTTTCTTGAGATGTTCCGCGCTGCTGAGACTCTTGCCACAGTAATCACAGAGATAAAGCTTTGTTGGGTTGTGGCTCTCTTTGTGTCTGAAGAGAGACCTCTTGGTGGCGAGGACACGTCCGCAAATGTCGCAGGCGGTGCTCGTCACTTTGTTGGCCTTCATTTCGGGATGCATGCGTCTGCAGTGGGCCGAAAGCTGCCGCCTGAGGTAGAAGGCGTTCCCACAGACTTGGCACACAAATGGCTTATCGCCGGAATGGATGTTGTAGTGTTCTTGGAGGTCGATTGCTTTTCGGAAGCGCTTGTCGCAGTCATTGCACTTGAAGGGTAGGTCGGCCTTGTCCATGTGCCGCAACATGTGAATACTGAGCGCTGGCAGGACGGTAGTTTCGTAGTCGCACTCCTTGCACATGTAGCTGGGGTGGAAGTGGGTCTTCTCGTGTCTCGTCAGGTCCCGAAAGAGGCGAAACTTCTTCGGACAGTGTTTGCAGGTCAAGTCGCCAACTGTGTGACGCAAGAGGTGTTTCTGATAGTTGCTCTTGTGTCGGAAGACCTTGTTGCAAGTCTTGCAGAGAAACTCGACTTCTGTCTTCTCTTCTTTGACTTCCACGACTGGTCGACCACCTACTTTTCGGCCCTTGCGACCGACGTGCTTCTTCATATGCTTCCGCAGATTCATATAGGTACGGAAGACCCGACCGCAGTGGGCGCATGTGTTTTTTCGCTTACCCTTGTGCTCCACGTCGTGGTTGTCGAGTAGCTTCTGCGACTCAAAGAACACACCGCAAATGGAGCAGTGATAGGCCAGGGGAAGGTCCTCGTCGTTAAGTATTCCTTCGCTGAACTCCTCCTTGATTTCACTACCTTTAGTCTTCTCCATCTCCTCGCCGAGACTCTCCTTCGTTTCTGAATGGATTTCCGACACCCTCGATGGCGGCATCACTTCCGGAATGGCGTCTTTCTTCATCAGATCGAGCTTCGATAACATTGCCATCGGGTAATACTCATCAGGAAAGGCAAGGTGGCTGTATCTGAAATGTGAAAATTCAAGGACTACATCAGTCAGTGCCCTGAAAAATTTCGATCGCTGTTGCAATTTTTTTTTTGCTCTCCATTTCTCATTCTTTGACAATTCGACCTCGTTATCCACAGAATTGCACTGATTTGCAGCCTGCAAAGTAATTTCACGGTCAATTTGGCAGTGCGTGAGAAATTTTAGGTAGGTGAGTTGGGGCTTTTTTTATGCGATACACAGAGAAAAATAATGGCACTGAATCGACGAGTCGATCGTCAAATTACAACAAATTGATCTTGTCGTATCTACATAAACAATAACCAATTATTTTTCTCTGTGTTCAAATTTGCATTATTCGAAGTAAGTGCATGCGTCATGTTTCCTGTTTTATATTCAAATCTTTTATTTCTTATAACAGTACATGACACAGTTACAGGTCTCGTTTAAAACGATAAATTGTAAATATCGATACAATGGGTTGTAAAAAAATAAGCGTTCTTCAAACTTGAAAACACCAGTCTCCAAAAAAATCACAAGTCAGTTGTATTTATAAATACGTGATTTTTTTTAAATAATCGTTTTTTTATTAAGTCTTTTCTTCGATATAGCTAGAATATTACTCTTTATATTCCATTCTGGAATGTAAAAGTTGTACAAAAAAAAAAAAAAAAACAATCCAGAATATGAAAAATCTTTCGGTTAGTTCGTATAACATTTCAATGACATGCACTTTGCACTGATTGTGATACAGTTAGTTAATGCATATAAAAAAGTGTATTAATTAAAAACATTGAAAGTATAATCATGCTAAACCACATCAAACCTAATGGCACCTCAGCCTAATTTTAAAAAAAAGTGAATGTATTTGCAGCACCGGAAGTCTTTGAATTTTCAATTAGGGCTTTATGCAAATATCAAAATCATGCAAAAATATCACGTACCATCTAATTTTTCGACTTAAAATCTAAACTTTAAAAAAATATCTTACTCAAAATCAAAATTTGAGCCAAGAGAATAAAATTTAATTTATGCCCATAGATCTTGTTGGTACAATAATAATATTCCAGTTTTAATTTTTTTTTCCGTTATGGGGTATTAAATTTAATTATTTGACTCAAATTTTTATGTATCAGCTAAATTGTACTCTACAATGATGATTTATGATTTTTACAAATGTATTTATTCCTCAAAGATCACAACGAACCAGGGACCATTACGAAACTTAATTTCATTTATGGTTTTATAAAAAAGATGCCTTATAATTTCGCTTTCTCTTTAGAAAGGTAGCAAAAGTGTTTTCCATTTTCGTTCTCAGATAAACAATTTTTCAACAGTATTTTTTGTTAATAAAAAATTTAACGTTTTTCAGAATGTAATTTTTGAAAAAAAAAATCAAAAGAACCATCACTGTTTCGTTAAGAATTTTTTATTGTTATCATACCTCAAGGTTCAATAAACTTTAAAATAGTTTATAAAAGCGAGGAAAGTAGCATGGCTTGAAATATAAATTTTCGAAGATACAAGACGCTGGGGTCCTATTCTTTTTATTTTTACCTAAAAAGCAAATGTGCAAAATTTTGTCAAGAGAATTTTTTCTAAATAATTCTGACAAAATTGCCAAGGAAACTCGAAAAAAATCACTAAAATTAAAAATTGGCCATTTTTAATTTGATTCCATGAAAAATAAGAATCAAAAAGTTATCCAAAATTTCACGAAAATTTATGGAAAAAAATTCAAATCAAGATTTTTTTCAATCCCTGATGAAAAAACACTTAAAAATAAGTAAAAAAAGTAGATCCACTTTTACAAGTAATACAAATAAAGAGGTACACTAAATTACAACAAAGATGATGAGAAATTAGAATTTTTTCTATTATTTGGATAAATTTTGTATTTTTGTTGTGTAAATTCTTGCAAACTTTCTTAAAAAATATTAAAACTACAATAAGATACAAAAATATGTAAAAAAATAACCAAATTCGTCCAAATAATAGACAAAAGTTTGCACTTTTCAGTAAAAATGACTTTAGTGATTCATAATTATTTGTAAAAAATTTGCCACCTGGGGTTGAAAAAAAATTAAATATGATTTTTGAAAATTCACATTTGTGAAATTTTTGATACTAAACCAGATTTACCCAATTAGGGATTTTAATTGTCAAAAATGGTGATTTTTATTTTTCATTAGCCCATAGTGACAAAAAATGCCCACTGTTTTGGAAAAAAATGGTTTTGGCTTCTTACAACTTTTCTCGAGAAGGGTTGTTTCAGTAAAAAAAAAGTAATGGAACAAAAAAAATGTATTTCATAGAGATCTACAAATTTCAGTTAAAAGATTTTAATACGGATTTTCCAGCCAATTTTGACAGAATTAAAAACATTTTTTTTTTACTGAAAAAAATTTTACAGTTGCTTTTGAGGTAAAAAGGAAAAGAATAGAAAACCAGGTTCAAATTTTACGCTAGGCCCTAAACTTATAGAAAATATTGAACTTCTTGATTAGTTAATCTTCAAGTATGGACGTGTGGTCGCACAGACCGCCACGGCGGTGTCAGCCTTTTTTCTACTTTTCTCGAGAAGGGTTGTTTCAATAAAAAAAGTAATGAAACAAAAAATATGTATTTCATAGAGATCTACAAATTTCATTTGAAGGATTTTTAATTCGGTGTTTCCAGGCAATTTTGGCAGATTTCAAAAAAAAAAATTTTTTGACTGAAAAAAATTCAACAGTTGTTTTTGAGGTAAAAAGGAAAACAAACAGAAAATCAGGTTCAAATTTTACGCTAGGCCCTGAACTACAAGGAAATATTGAATATCTTGATTAGTTGTTAATCTTCAAGTATGGACGTGTGGTCTCGCAGACCGGCCCGGCGGTCTCACAGACCACGCCGGCGGTCTCACAGATCACACCGACACAATTTTTCCTGTTTCAAGGTATTTAAAACGCAAAATCTTTTCATCAAGTTACAGAGCCAGCTGTACTTTTAGTTTTGTCATTCAGCTTCGAAACAATGATTATTTCTGCATAAAAATACTGAAAATTATCGATATGTGTAGAACGTAACGAAATTGGAAGATATTTCGGATGTCATTATCATTATGGTCCCAGTTACCTAAATCACGCTATACAACCGTGACCTCCACATTGTCTCCACCATGAACTCGTTTGTGAACATTGAGTAAAGCTCTCGAGACGAAACACTTGTTGCACAGACTGCACTCATAAGGCCGCTGGCCCGTATGATACCGCTTATGAATAACTAAAGTAGAATGTTGTGTAAACGATTTTCCACACGTATCACAGCTGTATGGTTTTTCTCCAGTATGCGTTCGTTTGTGCACCACTAGAGTAGTCCTTTTATGAAACGCCTTTCCGCAAACGTCGCACACCAGCGACTTTTCGCCACCATGTAGTCGCAGATGGTCCTGAAGAGATCCTCGCGAAGAAACAGACTTGCCGCAAAGATGACAGTCATATTTATTCTCTCCCGTATGCGATTTCACGTGAACCACCAGAGAGTTCTTGTAGGCGAAGGTCTTGCCACAAAATTCACACTGATGCTTCACCGGCTTGAAGTTGGGATCGTGAATTTTCGCGTGGCGAACCAGGGTGTGATTGTTCGGAAACGACTTGCTACAGACATGACAAACGTGTTCCTTGGCGCCGTGTTTCACATTCATGTGGCCATGAAGTTCAGCATTGGTGAAGAAACCTTTGTTGCATATTCCGCAATGCCTGGTGTACTTTTCAAAGTGTCTTCGATGATGAGTTGCCAATTGCGAAGCCTGCACAAACGCTCGGCCACAAACATCGCAGACAAAATTACGCTCTCGTGTGTGAATTCTTCTGTGCACTGCTAATGTGTTTGTGCGCTTGAAGCGCTTGCCGCAAACTTCACACTCGAATGGACGAACGTCGCTGTGCGCCACTAGATGTCCTTCGAATAGATTCTTCGTTTTGAACTGCTTCATACAGATCCGGCACTGGTAGACATTTTTTTCCGAGTCATAGCTCTCCTGATATTCATCTCGATCTTCCTTATTCATTTGCTCTCTGTTCAGGGAATCGCTGGCAAATGAGGAAATTTCCAAATCCTTTTTGATCACCAGTTTCAGGTCGGTTTCCGCTATCTCTTCGGACCAGGATTTCAATTCATTATCCGGTGATTTGTTATTATTATCCAGAGAATCCTCGTATTCCTGTTTTGAAGTTTGCATACTTTCGTCCAAGTCATTTGCAATCACATGGTGCCATCTGCAAATAAAACGGAAAACCTGGTCAGTCCGATAATCTTCTTTCTCCAATCGCAGAGGATTTAGAAACAGTTGGGGCTTACAAAACTTCACGACTTTTTTTTTATTTCTTATTCAAACAAACTTACCTCAGTTTAATCTCTACTAAATTATCGAAAAATAGATTGAAATCAGAATTATTCTAATGAAAGGGAACTACCAACAACTCTAATATAAACAAGTATTCATATTTAAATTTTTTTATTAATATAAGCTCTTGTTATAATTCACGAAGCAGATAATAATAAAGTAGATAAATATATGGACATTTCTGCGTCACACGGACAATTGTAAATAATTTATTTTTACTTCCTCCAGCTTGAGGAAAATTTTATATTCTCAGGTTTTTTCCTTTTTTAATTTTATCGGCACGTCTACCATTTCAAATGGACTGAGTCCTATACAATCTTTGGAGTCTGGGATCAAATTCCTTCTACCAATTCTGGCTTCTTTTCTTCTTTTAGCCTCAGCTTTCTTATGTTCTTTCCAAAGCTCGGGATTCTTTTTTAATGAATCTCGATGAGCCTTCATGCGCTTTCTGTGCCTATTTTTGTCCTCTTCACCTAAACCTGCTGCAATCCGACGTTGCCTATAAAGTGCTGTTCTTTCCGAAGTTGTTTTTGGAATTTTAGTCTTTTCTTGTATCGCTGGTGCCATCATTACCCTGTATAAAAATCAGGCAATTTTTAAATAAAAGGATCACTACTCTCGCTAAGTTTTCATGTCCGTGTTTTCGAAGAAATGTCCAAATATATTTAAACTTATACATTTTCGTACCTGATTATTCAATTAATTAATTAATAATTAATCATATCGCTCATTTTCATGACGAAAATTATTTATTTTATTTATCCGTTGCCGACTGTAAGTAAGAATTTGTTTATGAACTAATCATAAATATAAAACAATGTATACATTTTTTTAAATACTTTAATACTTAGGTTATAATTAAATCACAATCGAGTTTGAAAAATATAGATTCAGGATAATTCATTTTTCTGTTTTCACAGCTCACAATATCGTTCCTTATTCGTACAAAATTCGGAAGGCATAACGTCAAAGATAGACATTAGTAGAATTAAATAATGGAAAATATAAATTTTAGAAAATTAATCAACTTTTTAATTAGATAATATACTAACCTCTGATTCCCAAAGATAATTCAGTAACATATTTTATAAATAAATGAATGCGAATAATCAAAATTCCAGAACATATTAGAAAAGTTCAGAAATTTCAAGAAAATATTGATTATTTCTGAAATGCTCTAAAACTGTAAGCATTTTTTTCTCGAGAAATTCGAATCTAGATAGTTACAGAATATTCGGGAAAAATCGAGCATATTTCAGAATATACTTGAAGAGTCCAGGAAATTCTAGAAAATTTTGGGACATTCTGAAATGTTCTGAAACTTTTTGTTACCATTTTTTTTCTCTGAGATAGACCAATCTAGAAAATTCCAGAATTGCAAAATACTCTGGAAAAATCGAGAAAATTCTAGAATATACTAGAAAAGCCAAAACATTTGTAGAAAATATTGTAAAATTCTGTAACTTTCTAAAACTTATTAAAGATTTTTTTCGCTGAGATAGTCCATCTAAAAAATTCAGGAATAAACTAGAAATGTCCAGACATTAATAGAAAATATTGTAAAATTCTGAAACGTTCTAAAATTTTTTGTGAAAGTTTTTTCTCTACGACAGTCGCATCTAGAAAATTCCAGAATATTCCAGAATAACAAAAATACTCAGGAAAAGTCGAGAAAATTCAGGAATATACTAAAAGTCCAGACATTTGTCGAAAATATAGTAAAATTCTGAAACGTTCTAAAATTTGTAGTTACAATTTTTTTCACGACAGTCGTATCTAGAAAATTCTGGAATTACAAAATATTCTGGAAAAATCGAGAAAATTCCAAAATATATTAGAAGAAACCAGCAATTTCAAGAAAATATTGGTAGATTCTGAAACTTTCCAAAACTCTTTGTTAAAATTTTTTTTTCTCCGAGACATTTTAATCTAGAAAAATTTCAGAAAATACTAGAAATAAGACCAGAAAATTCTAGAAAATATTTGGAAAATTCTGAAATGTTCTGAAACTCTAAAAAAAAA
>CAKNXH010062108.1:12813-62353 GCA_932178445.1 Andricus quercusramuli
ATGACGGTCACTATGTTTTTTTATTTTTTAATGCTGCAAAAGCAACTTGTTGCAATTGCGGCATGACCGTTGAACGTAAATTTCAACGTTTTATTATAATTGCAACAATTTACATATTAATTTTGTTTCCTTTATTAATTATAATGCCATATTACTTTACCATTACTTTAGCATTACTTTACCGTTACGCTGTAGCGTAATGTTTGCGTTCGGCCGGTCCGCCAGGGTATATACACAAAAAGTCGCTAAGGTACATAATTGATGTGACTAATGTTCTTTTGAATTTAAAAGAATTCGATTCTTAAGCATTCAAAACAATTCAAGTTAAATTCCAAAGAATGGAAATGAATTGTGAAGAATTGAGAAATTTAAGAAATTCTTTTTAAATACCTTAAAATATTTGGATTCTTTTGAAATCCCTTCAAATTATTAAAGTAAATTAAAAATTCCTTGGAATCTTTGATGATACCCCTAAATATATCAAATCCTTCCAAATCCTGTTAAATTATTGAAATCAATTGAAAATTCATTTGAATTTTCTAAAATACCCTAAAATACTTCAAATCCTTTATAATGTTTAAAAACCCCTTAACATTTTTTCAATCTCTTGAATTTTTTTTTAATTAAAAAAAACTTAAAATATTTGAAATCCTTTGAAATCTCTTGAAACTTTTTAAAGCTCTTGATAATACCTTGAAATTTTCCAAAATACCCTAAAATCTTCAAAATCCTTTAACATTACTTCGAATTGAAATATTAATTTTAAAAGTGTCTATAGAGAATTGATCTTAAACAAGTAAATATTTAGCAGTATTGATTATTCTGGACAGTTACGTAAAGTGTTTCTTAGGACTTTTGCCATTTTTTTTATATCCATGACTTTCTCTGGCCAACAAAATTCTATGACATGTCCTTGATTTCCAGGTTTCCCTGAACTGCGGGCATGCTGCTGATAATTCGAACATTATACCTATCTTCTTCTTCACAAACTATTCAAAATATTAAAGTGGTTCATTTTTCTTAGAAAAATTCTTGTATCTGACTAATTCCCAACTTTTTCATGGTCCGAATGACGCGTGATAATAAGTGAATAATAAATAATAAATACAGTCTTGTAAATTTAACTACATTTTCATTTTTATTATAGAGCCATAAGTTTTACCAATTTCTTATAAAATTAAGACTGATGACATTTTTTTCATGATTCACATTTCCGTATTAAGTATTAAATATTTAATAGAAGCGGTAAGATCATTGACGAAAGTCGCAGACTATTCCAAATCTTTCGTACACTTATTTCATAAAATGGAATTTCAGAATTAACCAAGTTAATTCTAAGCAATTATAACTCCTATGGAAAGATGATTTTTTTTCAAATTTATTGAACTTTTATTGTTTTAAAAATTTATTTTTCAAATAAAAAAAATGTATCCTGAAAGGAATGCGGTAGCCGATAGAAAATTTAATGGTTTAGAAATAATCTTGTAATTAATTCTGAAATTTTACTCAGTGAAAATTCAATTTCAATATTGAGTTATTTTTAGTTTAAATAATGACCTGTTATATTTTTTTTTTACTTTCTTGAATCCTGTGCAAAGATTTCTTTTGTTGGATCCAGAGACTAACCGAAAATACCGAAAAGAAATGGATCCCTATTACACGAATTGACAACTTTATTGACGAATAAATTTAAAATAACGAATTTTATGTGCCCTAACTTTCAAGTTTCCGAAATCAAAATTTAAAGATTTACAAAATTTCGGAATTGTACAAATAAGAAATTATTAAATACCCTAAAAATTCTTCAATTCACAAAATAAAAATTTGGTGAATTAAAAAATTTTCCGATAACATTTATAATTCGGTATTTTTACTTCTCATCAATTTATGTATTGGGTATTCATTTTTTCGGTATTTTTTGGTTGGTCCCTGGATCCATTTTGTTACAAAAGTCCAAATTTCAACAGAAGTTCGTAATATATCTAAATTATTATTTAAAACTTTTTAAGAAGGAAGAATAGTATCGGGATTTTGAACAATTTGGACTTTTATAGAACAATAGGAATAATTTTGGATAAGATATGAAGTCACAGTTACTAAATATGTACATTTCGAGGACTTGTACAACAACGAATCAGTTTTCAGTAATTTAAATAAACTCTTTGATTATTCTCCTAATTATATTTGTCCTAATCTTTGGAAGAAAAGTAGATTATTAAAAATATGGATTTAAAAATGTACGACTTGGCGCCACGAGAATAAGCGGCTTTCACATCGCCTCTACAGGTATGTGCCCGTACCACTGGAATGATAGCTATATATATTATATATATATCATTCCAGTCAGCTATATATATTATATATATATGCAACGACCACAAACTTGCCTGGAGCGCCAACTACCGGTATGTGGCCCTACTAATCCCTTGCCGCATCTAGGTACTAATATCTTTGGGGTAGCGTCGAGGAACAGTGGGTAAGGTGGGATACTGGGATGCCGACAGTAAGAAGTCCGCAAACGAGCGCCAGAGGGCAGGCGGAAGATGTGGCAATTGTTGACGAGGTTGCGAGCTCGGTTAGTGGGGTGAAGGGGGAAGACGACAGTAGCGGTAGCGGTCAAGAGACGTTTAAGACGCCGACCAGGGTGGGGACGGCAGAGAGGAGGATTTCAGGTACGGGCCATAAAGGCGGGAGGCCCTCTAACCTACAACGCCTGAACAAACTAGGCAGCGCGGGCTCGAATCGGAGTTTAGACGAATGGCGAAAAAAAGTTAACGTGACCAGTAGTGAGGGTGAAGACAAAAGAAAAAGAGAGGAAGGGGACGATGAGTCAGAAACGGACAAGGAAAGCAAGAAAGTCAGGAATAAACTCACAAAACGGAAAACACCAGATAGAGATAGGGGGGACGGAGGGATGTTCGAAAAATTAGAGGCTCTTATAAAAGGGTTTAGAGAGGAAACAAGGAAAAGATTGATATGAATAGGCAGGGAAATGATGTAAGGGGGGAAGTAAAAAAAGTAAGAGAGAAGTGGGAAGTGTGGCATAAACTCTGGAAAGAGGACAAGGATAAGGTATGGCGTAAGTTAGAGAGCATAGAGAATAGACAGAAGGAGGATGACGAAAGGAGAAATATTGAGATGAACCCGTTGGAAGAACGGGTGAACAACTTAGAATTGAGGAATGAGCATATGGGGAAAGAAACATAGGGTGCGGAAACAGACATAGGGAGCGATAAGAACGTGCAAAATGAGAATGAAAGATTGAAGAAGAGACTAAGTGACATTGAAAGGAGATTGGAAGGGGAAGAAAAGGCAAAGAGACAAAATAACATAATAGTTAAGGGAGTGACAATGGGGAGTGAAACAGGTGAGGTGGAAATCATAAATCTGCTGAGAGATATTTGAGTTCAGGTAAGCGTAGAAGGAGTTAACAGAATAGGAGGGACAAAGGAAGGAAAAGAAGGAATGTTTATAGTAAAAGTAGGGAGTGAGGAGGAGAAAAAGAAAATTATGGAGAACAAAAAATTATTGAAAGGAAGAAGGGAAAGAATTGAAGAAGATCTGACATGGAGGGAGAGGAAACGGAGATGGCTAATAGACTAGAGGGCATGGGCAGAGATGAAAAAGGGGCGCGTGGTATGGATAGGGAAAGACAGATTATGGATAAATGGGGAGGAATGGTTCTGGGACGAGGAATCAGAAGAAATAAGGAAGAAGGGAAGAAGAGTTGAGACAGGTAGAAAAAAGGAAGATACAAGAGAGGTTAGCGATCAAACAGAGGGGTTTCCATAAAGCAAGGCGGAAGAAAAGTAAGGAGGATAGGAGAGGGAAGAGATGGGAAAAACGTAAAAATAGCTTTCTGGAATGTGTCAGGCTTAAAGAACAAGAATGAAGGTTTTTGGCGGGAGTTGGAAGAATGGGATGTGATTATGATGAGTGAAATCTGGGCAGATGAGAAGGATTGGAAGGGAATGGTTTGTGTATATAGAAGAAGAGGGGAAGAGGAAGGTTGGAGAGTAATAAGGAGGTGGATGGAGGAAAAGAAGGAAGAGTTGGTTTCGATAGGAGGTGACTCGAATGCTTGGACTGGCGAGCAAGGGGGAGGGACTTGGGATGAAGAAGAGGCCTCTGTAAGGAGCTTCAAACATAGGGAGATAGACAGGGAGGGGAGGAGGCTACTAGAAGTAATAGGAGAAACAGGATGGTTCATATGTAATGGCAATATGAAAGGAGATGAAAAGGGAGAGATCACATTTATTGGTAAGGGAGAAACAGTAATAGATAGACTACATTCTGGCGGAAGAAAGAATGAGGAATATGATATGCAGTATGATGGTGGGGAATGAGATAGGGTCCGAGCACTTGCCAGTAATAGCGACACTGAAAGTTGGCGTCCACAAGCGCGGCAGAGGGAGAAAGGAAAGAGGGGGGAAAGGAACACGAAAATGGGAGACTGGGGGGTGGATGAATCAATAGTGTTTGAACAAAAAATGGAAAAGGAGAACGTTAGATATGAAAAGGAGGAGGAAGTAGACTTGTTGATTGAAAGGTTGAAAGGGTCGATCGAGAAGGTAAGGGATGAGATAGGTACGAAAGAAGGAAGAGAAGAGGTAAAGAAAGGCTGGTGGGATGACGAATGCAGGGAGAGTAAGGAGAGAATGAATGAGTCTGTAAGAAAATGGAGGAAAGGAGAAATAGAGAAGGCGGAGTAAAACAGGAGGAAAATAGAACATGAAAGGATGCTTGAAGGGAAAAAGCAAAAAGGAAAGGAGAAATACAAGGGGGAAGTAGAAAAAGCAATCAAAGAAGGTAGGGTTTGGGGAGTAATAAACAGGAAAAAAGGAGGAAGGAGAGAACAAAATATGATCGAAGGGGAAAACAGAAAGACAGTCCAGGGAGAAAGGGAGGAAGCGAACGAAATAACAAGAGAAGAAGTGACTGAGGCGATAGGTAGACTAAAAAGAAGCAAGGCTACAGGTGAGGATGGTATGGAGAACGAAGCGATAAAGTATGGAGGAGAAGGGATTAGGGAAGGGGTGTGGAAGATTTGCAACAAGGTCTGGAAAGGAGAAGGGTGGCCGGAGGAGTAGAGGACAGGGCTGGTGGTACCGCTTGTCAAGAAAAGGGATGGTAAGAAGGTAGAAGAGTTCAAAGGGATCACCCTCATGCCAGTGGGTTATAAAATATACGCGGAAATTCTAAGAAAAAGGTTGGAGAGTCGGATAGAAGAGAAACAAAGTATCCCACACAATCAGACGGGATTTAGAAAAGGGACGGGAACAATAGATAACATTTACGTACTCAACTACTTGGTTAACAGAAACTTAGGGAGAAAAAAGGGAAATGAGTAGCCTTGTTCGTAGATTTTAAAGCAGCTTTTGACTCAGTGAATAGCAAAGTTCTATGGCAGGCAATTAAAGAGAGGGGAATAGAGGAAGGGTTAGGGAAGAGGATAAAGGACATTTTTACTGAAACTAGGATTAGGGTGAAGATAGGGGGAAAAAGGGGAGGTTTTCTGGACAGAAAGAGGTCTTAGGCAAGGGTGCCCGTTGAGTCCGCTGCTCTTTAATATGCTGCTGGCAGACTTAGAGGAGAAGCTAAAGGAGAAAGGGAAAGGGGGGACGATTCTGGGTAGTAGCAAACTATACTCTCTAGCATACGCTGACGACGTAGTTCTATTAGCAGGCAATGAAAAGGGGATAAACCTAATGATAAAATTTTCCGAAGAGTATGTAGGAGCAAAAGAACTGACAGTGAAAGTAGGGAAGACCAAGGTGATGTGCTTCAGAAAGAAAAAGACCAAAATAGGTTACGGTTGGAAGATGAACGGACAAACAGTGGAAAGTGTGGAGGAGTTCTGTTACTTAGGTTTCTGGTTTGAGGCAGGAGGGGGAAACGAGGTGCAGCTGAGGAAGAGAATCGAATGTGCGAGGAAGGTAATGGGCCAAGTATGGGGTATAGGAAAGAGAAGGTTCAAGTACGATTAGAGAATGAAGAGAAGCTGAAAAGGGAAGAGGGGAGCAGAATAGCACAAGTATGCTTGGACGAAGTTCGGAACAAGGAGACGAGAGGAAATTTGGGAAACTCGAAATGGGAGGAAGAAAGGATAAAAATGAGGAGGGTTTATGAGATACAAGAAGGGGTTCTGGATTGGCAGAACATAGAGTTAGAGCTATTATTAAGACAAGGAAAACAGAGATGGAGAAAAATTATGGATTCTAGGTCCAATAGATGGTATATGATGGTCAAAGAGTTGACGGAACCAGAATATTTGCAAAAGATGAAAAAGGAAGAAAAATGGAATAGGGTGGTATGGTTTAGAATGGGGGAAGGATTGAGAGCTGGTAGATATTGGATGGATAAAGAGGACAATCTGCGCAGAGTATATGGATAGGAAGTGGAGTCATGGGCACATGTGCTAGAGAGGTGTACAGGAGAAAAAGATGGACAGTTAAGTGTGTGAGATGGATCTTGGATGGTAATGGACAGGAAGTGATGTGGATGAAAAAACTGGAAGAATTAAGAGAAAGCAAGGGATCAGGGCAGAGCCAAACGGGTAATCCTGTTTAAAGGAAGTAACCAGTAAACATTTTAAAATTTTGAATCGGTGAAAATGAATTTGACGGTAAGAGAAAACGGAAGCCCTGGAACATTCCACCCGTTCCAGCAAGACCACCTTTACAGATAGTCGATAATGCCAACATGAGAAGTAGGAGATCTATCCACCAAAAAGTCTTCCTCAGGATGGACAAATTAGCTGAAGCTAATACTGCTCTCCGCGATTTGCTCCCTGAAGATGTTAATCTCTGGAATCTGAACTGTGCAGTTTACGAGAAGGCGGTTTTCCTGCTTGGCGATGATAGAAGTAACGATACTTCGGTACGTCTGAGTAAGACACACGAGCGTATTGCACAGCTTCAGTTCAAAATTGAAACGGCGAGGCGGCATGCATCAAATGTTCAGTGCGTGATTAGCTACATAACAGCAAATAAAAAGTTCACTCCAAAAGTTAGGGCAATTGCTCGAAACTTGAGGAAAGCAAATCACACGCTGAACAAGTGTAAACTGTCGACCATCAAGCAGCACTGGACGCAAAAAATAAGATGTCTTTCAACAGCGAAACAGCGCCTTGAACGGAGAGTCAAGTGGATTCAGGAAAATTCCACCTTTTCTACTAATCCTTCCCGTCTGTTCAATAAAGCGTCATGTGTAGTTAAAAATCCGCCTAGTCAAAAAGAGATCCAAGTCTTCTGAGAGCAAGTATATGGAGATACTTATCAACTAAATGAAGACGCTTCTGATATATCACTCTTTCGTAACTTTTGCCAAAGGCAAAGGTTACAAGGTCCAGTAGAAGAGTGTCCACTAATTACTGCTGAAGAAGTGAAGAAAGTTATCGCTAGAACTAAGAACTTTTCAGCGCCAGGGCCAGATAAAATCAACAACTTTTGGTAGAAGAAGTTTACTTCTACACACCAACATCTAGCTCGTATATTTACTACTCTCTTAAACGGAGAACAACCCGTCCCACAGTGGCTAGTGGAAGGACGCACTGTATTGATCCCTGAGACCGGAGATTTGTCAAGTCCAAAGAACTACAGGCCCATAGCTTGTTCGAACACCAACTACAAGCTATTCACTGGCATCCTCAAAGAGAGGATATTCACATCTATCGAGACGGTATGGAGTGTAATAGTCGAACAACGTGGATGCAAGAGAGGGCTGGCAGGTTGCAGGGAGAACCTGTTAATAGACAGGTGTATTACCCAGGACTCGATCAGGTATCGACGCAATCTGTCCATGGCTTGGATTGATTACCGTAAGGCATTCGATAACACGAACCATGAGCTACTTATTAAGCTCTTTGAGTGCATGGAGGTGCATCCAAAAATAGTGAGATGCATGAAAGAGCTTATGCTCTTGTGGAGGACAAGATTTGTCATAACATCTGACGAAAGACAAGTGACTGCAAGCTTTGTCACATATAAGAGGGGGGTCTTTCAAGGAGACTCTCTAAGTCCGATACTTTTCTGCATCTCCCTCTTGCCTCTATCTATTGTACTCCGAGGCAAAAGCTCTGCATACCTATGTGGCACGCCGAACAGAAGAGAATATAAGGTCAACCACCTTTTATACATGGACGACCTTAAACTCTTTGCTTCCTCAAAAAAGGACCTTAACATCCTTGTAGATGCGGTAAATAGGTATTCTAAAGCGATTGGCATGAGTTTCGGACTGGACAAGTGTGCCTGCGTCCATCTACACCAAGGAAGACTAGAAACTACATCATCCCGTGACGATCAGGATGTTCAACTCATAGGCGGAAATACCATTCAACATCTTGGTATTCGAGAAACATATACATATCTTGGAATACCGCAAGCGGAAACCCAAAATGTGCATAACCTAAAAACGGCCCTTGGAAAAAGGTATCGCGAAATTCTCAGAAAAATTTGGGCTTCCAAATTATCTGGAAAGAATAAGATCCAGGCGACCAATATGCTGGCCGTTCCTACACTGCTCTACACATTTGGTGCAGTAAAATGGAACGTCGATGAGTTGAAGCAACTTGATCGAAGCACACGCAAGATGATGACAATACATCGAAGTCTTCATCCTAGATCTTCCGTACCTCGGATATATCTCCCTCGCGATAAAGGGGGTAGAGGCTTGCTAAGCTTAGAGTGTCTTCATCGAAGAACGGTTCTGGCTACAGCCTGCTCAGTTCTAAAAAGCACTGATTCCCTTATGCGACTTGTACATCAACATGAAGTCGCCAATGCTGCGGTGTTTTTATACCATGCCGCAGATAGGGCCGCAGAGGAGCTTGACCTCCCATTTAATTCCAGCGACACTACACATGGGCTAGCATCACTAACACCTCTGGTGCTCCAAAGTCGTATACAGGAAGCAGAACATACGCTCCTACTAAGAGAACATGCTGACAAACCCCTTCATGGTAAGTTCTACGGCATCATATGTAGAGAAGAGCCCTCAATGGGTCTGTCCAACATGTTTCTCAAGTCTGCTGGATTGAGATCGGAGACCGAGGGATTTCTTTTTGCCTGTCAAGACGGCGTCATAGACACCTTAGTTTACCGCGAGCGCATAATGAATGTACCTTAACACGATACCAACTGCCGAGCGTGCAAGCAAGAGCCCGAAATACTTGGACATGTTCTCAGTGGATGCTCTAAATATGCATGCTACGCGTACATAGAGAGACACAATGCAGCTCTAAAAGTGTTATATTACCATCTCAGGCATTTCTATGGTGTTGATCTATTGCCCGTCTTGTTATACGCCCAGGGGGAGCTCGAGTCAGTTGTGGAGATTGATCAGTGTAAGATGTACTGGAATTTCTCATTCTCCACCACTCAACGTATCAGTGCTACGAAGCCTGACATTGTCCTCCAAGATCTGAAGAACAAGATCATTGACGTGATTGAATTCTCGGCACCAGCCAATGGTAATATCACGGCAAAGGATGGAGAAAAACGGGCGAAATATCAAGCACTTCTTTTCGAGCTGAGTAGGCTGTACCAAGGCTACAAAGTCCATCTTATAATTCTCATAATCGGCTGTCTTGGAGGTATGAAAGCTTCATTTATCAGCCAACTCAACCTGATTCCGGCTTGCCAGCGTCAGGCTTATTTCATCGCGATCCGGATGCAAAAGGCTGTTCTCCTGGGATTACTCCATCTGGTCCGTCAACACTGTTCCTCTTAAATTCTACAAAGATTGGTAGCTCTAAAAAAGTATCCAGAGGTGGAACCTTCATCTCCAACTGTCTTGTCTGCCGCGTAATGTCATCCGCGGCTAGAGACATGACTCCAAGGAACAGTGTTGCCCAATGTTCTCACGCGTGAATTTTTCGCTCTTTCTTACCTTCTAGGACAGAAGGAGCAGAAGCGGATGACGTACACGTTCCAGTAGCTTTGGGATTGGTTTCTTTAAGGAATCATGATCGAAGCTTCCGGAGCCTACAACTTCTCTATAATTATGAGCATGTGCTTCGGACTGGACAAGTGTGCCTGCGTCCACCTACACCAAGGAAGACTAGAAACTACATCATCCAGTGACGATCAGAATGTTCAACTCATAGGCGGAAATATCATTCAACATCTTGGTATTGGAGAAACATATACATATCTTGGAATACCGCAAGCGGAAACCCAAAATGTGCATAACTTGAAAACGGCCCTTGGAAAAAGGTATCGCCAAATTCTTAGAAAAATTTGGGCTTCCGAATTATCTGGAAAGAATAAGATCCAGGCGACAAATATGCTGGCCGTTCCTATACTGCTCTACACGTTTGGTGCAGTAAAATGAAACGTCGATGAGTTAAAACAACTTGATCGAAGCACACGCAAGATGATGACAATACAACGAAGTCTTCATCCTAGATCTTCCGTACCTCGAATATATCTCCCTCGCGATAAAGGGGGTAGAGGATTGCTAAGCTTAGAGTGTCTTCATCGAAAAACGGTTCTGGCTACAGCCTGTTCAGTTCTAAAAAGCACGGATTCCCTTATGCGACTCGTACATCAACATGAAGTCGCCAATGCTGTGGTGTTTCTATACCATGCAGCAGATAGGGCCGCAGAGGAGCTTGACCTCCCATTTAATTCCAGCGACATTACACATGGCCTAGCATCACTAACACCTCTGGTGCTCAAAAGTCGTATACAGGAAGCAGAACATACGCCCCTACTAAGAGAACATGCTGAGAAACCCCTCCATGGTAAGTTCTACGGCATCCTACGTAAAGAAGAGCTCTCGATGGGTCTGTCCAACATGTTTCTCAAGTCTGCTGGATTGAGATCGGAGACCGAGGGATTTCTTTTTGCCTGTCAAGACGGCGTCATAGACATCTTAGTTTACCGCGAGCGCATAATGAATATACCTGTACGCGATACCAACTGCCGAGCGTGCAAGCAAGAGCCCGAAACACTTGGACATGTTCTCAGTGGATGCTCTAAATATGCACGCTGCGCGTACATAGAGAGACACAATGCAGCTCCAAAAGTGATATATTACCATCTTAGGCATTTCTATGGTGTTGATCTATTGCCCGTCTTGCCATACGCCCAGGGGGAACTCGAGTCAGTTGTGGAGAATGATCAGTGTAAGATCTACTGGAATTTCTCATTCTCCACCACTCAACGTATCAGTGCTACGAAGCCTGACATTGTCCTCCAAGATCTGAAAAACAAGATCATTTACGTGATTGCATTCTCGGCACCAGCCGATGGTAATATCACGGCAAAGGAGGGAGAAAAACGGGTGAAATATCAAGCACTTCTTTTCGAGCTGAGTAGGCTGTACCAAGGCTACAAAGTCCATCTTATGATTCTCATAATCGGCTGTCTTGGAGGTATGAAAGCTTTATTTATTAGCCAACTAAACAAGATTCCGGCTTGCCAGGGCCAGGCTCATTTCATCGCGAACCGAATGCAAAAGGCTGTTCTCCTGGGATCACTCCATCTGGTCCGTCAACACTGTTCCTCTTAAATTCTACAAAGATTGGTAGCTCTAAAAAAGTATCCAGAGGTGAAACCTTCATCTCCATCTGTCTTGTCTGCCGCGTGAGGTCATCCGCGGCTAGAGACCTGACTCCAAGAAACAGTGTTGCCCGATGTTATCACGCGTAAATTTCCCGCTCTTGCTTACCTTCTAGGGCAGAAGGAGCAGAAGCGGATGACGTACACGTTCCAGTAGCTTTGGGATTGGTTTCGATAAGGAATCGTGATCAAAGCTTCTGGAGCCTACAACTTCTCTAAAATCATACGCGTAGGGATGTGGCAACCCCATCGCCCGAGAGCTCCGGCTCTTGCAGTCAGCCGCGTTGCTTTGGGCTAACTCCCCCATGCAACGAATTATGCGGTTACGACACAAGTATCGCGCAGTGCTACCCACAATAGGCCTCTCTCGGATGGAGGCCATGGTTCAGTTGGGAGCGGCAATAGGAACGAACCGAGGCGACGACCAGGCAATGACCCCGGACGAACGCGAGAAGATCGATTTAAATGGTCTGACCAACTCAGCAGGGACCTTCTTACCTGTTGGCAAAGAAGCTCACCGGCACGGAGAGGATTCATGAAGAGGTTACATGACCGTTGGGGCAATATGCACCCGGAATATGCTCATAAAACGCCTCAGTATTTAAGAGATCAGGTATCCTTCTTGCGAAAAAACGAATATGAAGCTCTTTATCAACAGGAAGAGGAGCAACATCCTCCAGCGAACATTCCACCCATTTCAGCAAGACCACCTTTGCAGATAGCCGATAATGCCAACATGAGAAGTAGGAGATCTATCCACCGAAAAGTCTTCATCAGGATGGACAAATTAGCTGAAGCTAATACTGCTCTCCGCGATTTGCTCCCCGAAGATGTTAATCTCTGGAATTTGAACTGTGTAGTTTACGAGAAGGCGGTCTCCCTGCTTAGCGACGATAGAAGTAACGATACTTCGGTACGTCTGAGTAAGACACGCGAGCGTATTGAACAGCTTCAGTTCAAAATTGAAACGGCGAGAGGGCATGCATAAAATGTTCAGTGCGTGATTAAATACATAACATCAAATAAAAAGAACACTCCAAAAGTTACGGGAACTTGCTCGAAACTTGAGGAAAGCAAATCACATGCTGAACAAGTGCAAACTGTCGACCATCAAGCAGCACTGCACACAAAAAGTAAGATCTCTTTCAACAGCGAAACAGCGCCTTGAACGGCGATTTAAGTGGATTCAGGAAAATTCCACCTTTTCTACTAATCCTTCCCGTGTCATGTGTAGTTAAAAATCCGCCTAGTCGAGAAGAGATTCAAGTCTTCTGGGAGCAAGTATATGGAGATACTTATCAGCTAAATGAAGACGCTTCTGATATATCACTCTTCCGTAACTTTTGCCAAAGGCAAAGTTTACAAGGTCCAGAGGAAGAGTGTCCACTAATTACTGCTGAAGAAGTGAAGAAATTTATCGCTAGAACTAAGAACTTTTCGTCGCCAGGGCCAGATGAAATCAACAACTTTTTGTGGAAGAAGTTTACTTCTACGCACCAACATCTAGCTCGTATATTTACTACTTTCTTAAACGGAGAACAACCCGTCCCGGAGTGGCTCGTGGAAGGAAGCACGGTATTGATCCCTAAGGCCGGAGATTTGTCAAGTCCAAAGAACTACAGGCCCATCGCTTGTTTAAACACCAGCTACAAGCTATTCACTGGCATCCTCAAAGAGAGGATATTGACATCTGTCGAGCCGGTATGGAGTGTAATAGTATAATCCCGCTCTTTCTTACCTTCTAGGACAGAAGGAGCAGAAGCGGATGACGTACACGTTCCAGTAGCTTTGGGATTGGTTTCTTCAAGGAATCATGATCGAAGCTTCCGGAGCCTACAACTTTTCTAAAATAATAATAATCATAATAATCAATTATGGTTCTGTTTAGCGTTGAACCCACTGAGCAAAACTTTAAATAGCATGTCTCAGGGGTTCCGAGTAAATGATAATGAGGATAGTCATCAAGTGACCCATCTTCTATGCATGGATGACCTGAAGCTATAAGCTAGTTCGGACGAGAAACTGCAGCAAGTGATTGATGTTACAAAGTAGTTTTCCAATTATATCAACATGGAGTTTGGACTAGATAAATGCCGAACAGTGCATTTAACCAGAGGAGAATTAGGTACCGCAGAGATAGAGAACGATTTCGGGATTGACATCGAGGGAATGGCAGACGGCGAGTCATATAAATACCTGGGTATTCTCGAGTCTAAGAGTATTTAGCATACGATAGTTAAGAAAAGCCTAACGACTGCCTTCACGAAAAGTCTCAGATTGGTTCTGAAGACTTCTCTTAACTCGGCAAACAAGATCAGGGCAATCAACACCTATGCCATCCCTGTTCTCACGTACTCCTTTGGGCTCATCAAATGGTCGAACACTGACCTCGAACGATTAAACAGAATCATCCGCGTAGAAATGACGAAACACCGAATGCACCACAGTAATTCGGCGATTGAAAGGGTAGTTCTACCGCGACATTGAGGGGGCAGGGGCATTGTAGATGTCAGAAAACTGTGTGAGTCACAAGTTATATAGTTGCGAGACTATTTTAACAGCAAGCGAGATGTTACGCTTTACAACACCATCTGTAAAGCGGATCTTGAGTACACGCCCTTGAATTTGTCCTCAGAAGAGGCCTTGAATATCAGGGCAGAAACCATAGAGGAATTAGAAACGCAATGGAGACAGAAAGTCATCCACAGCGAACACCCCAAAACGCTAGATCAATATGAAGTGGATAGTGAGGCATCCAATATTTGGCTGAGAAAGGGACTCCTGTATCCAGAAACGGAAGGATTCGTCATTGCGATTCAGGATAGAGTTGTCAGCACCAGGAATTATCGCAAACACGTGTTACACCAAGACGTATTTGACCGGTGCCGATTGTGTGGAGATACCAATGAATCCATCGAGCACATTATTGATGGTTGTCGCGTAATGGCCCAAAGAGAATATACGCACAGACATGATGATGTGGCGGGCATTGTACATCAACAACTTGCCCTAAACCTAGGACTCTTAACAGAATGGATGCCTTTCTATAGATACATTCCAATGTCCGTTTTAGAAAATGAAGACTACATCTTATATTGGGATGTGACTATCCAGACCGATCATTACATCCGATCCAATCGACCTGACATCTTGATGCGAGAGAAAAAAGGTGGAAGAGTCTACATCATCGACATTGCTTGTCCGCTTAACCAAAATTTGCAGGCAACCTATACAACCACGATTCATAAGTATAGCGTGCTAAGACATGGAGTTAAGGTAATATGGAGGAATGTGAAACATGCATCTATTCATCCTATTGTAATTTCGGCTACAGGCAATATGCACGCAAGATGCACTGAACATCTTGAACATTTAGGAGTCAGTAGGGTACTGGCGGTAGCTCAAAAGGCGGTTTTATTAAACACCTGCCGCATTGGAAGAAACTTCCTAGACCATCAGGAAGCAAGTGACTAAGAAAATATGGCGTGATACATGGTAGCTCTAAGAAAGCATCCAGAGGCGACTGGTGTCACCTTCAACACTCACGACCGCTGTGTAAGGATAACAGCGGCAAAGCCAAACTGCCAACTACACCATGCTTCTAATTTTGTACCTACAAGATCATCGTAAATGATTTCAAACAACGTATTGAAATAACTTATAACATCCTCATCTCATCAGTCACTTGACTTAGTCCGTGGCTATGACGAAAAACCGGGTTCACCCGAGAAAAAGTTTGAAAAAAAAAAAATAATAATCAATTTTGAAAAGTCACTCTTCGAAATACTTTTTTAATTTCCCCCGAACTTTCAACAAACAAAATAAAAAATATGTTTGTACACACATCTTTACAACTGAAAGAATATGAGAATTAAAAGCAAAAGGTTATTGAATATTTGAAACATCATTAATGAAAGTCTAAACTTTGAATTTCGTTTTATATTTACCCATCTTGACCTAGTCTGCAACACATGATTGTAACCATTTAATGAAGAGTTAATACGAGCTGATCATACCAGCAACGACCAAATTGGCTTAATAATTTAATTCAAAGTTTACCGCTCATGCGCGCGCATGGTGGAGGGATCGAAAAGCCAATTTGTGCGTAGCTGTCATGATTCGCTCGTCAGAAAAGGCACGAAGGAATCACTGAGGGCCTTTTCACACGATTACAGATCCACAAGTTGCGGACTTGCGCAAGTCATGAGTATAGTGAAAATAGAGATTTTTCCGTCAGCGGAAAAATCTTTGAATGGCGGTAATTTGAATGCTCGAGTTTTTTTAAATAGAAAATTTAATGTTTTTCAAATTATAGGCAAGTTTATTGAGCTAAAACTAATTATATAGGAATGAAGACGATGAACGAAATACATTTTTCAATGTTTTGACGAAAAGAAACGAACACATGTCAAATCAGCTGATTTCTCTCAAACCCAGCAAAAAAAAAAAGAATTGATACGGATTGGGGCGAATTAACATTTTTGTAATGCGCGTGAATCCCGTTTTCTGATTCGTTCGAACGCATTGAGACGCATTTAGATGAATTGAGACAGCGCGAATTGAATGAGTGTGGATTCGTATGAATGCGTGGTCGAGGTCAATCAAAAAAAAAAAATTAATAAAAAGTGCATGCGTCGAGACTTGAAACAGGGATCCCTCGTGTATCAGTCCAGAGTACCCGCCACTGAGCTACGATACAATTTACTAAACATTTGCAATAAATTCTATGTGCCCTGCACGTTGGTTTTCCTGTTACGGATTGAATTGTATAAATCAACACTTTCTGAAATTCGCCGTGACGGATTGGGGCGAATTCAAGTGTGTATTTTACTCTCACGAATTCAGACGCATTGACCAATGTTGAAGCGTTTGCGTGCTGACGCATTGAAGTGTTTTCGCCGACTTAAGACTTTTGCACTGTATTCGTACGTATAGAAAGATTCAAAATTGAAATACCGTCTTCACGAATTTACATGCATTGACACATAGGTCCAATGCGTCATTGTCGCAAAGCGGGATTTGCAGGGTGCCTTGGTCTTTTCAATTCAATTCGTATCAATACTTTCTTTTTTGCTGGGAAGATATGTATGCATGAGTTTCGGGTGTTTCCTGTTTTGTCTCGCTTCTCAAACAAACTAATATTCTTGTGCACATAAGGTAACTGTTTTTGACAGTTGTTAACATAATAAATTATCATGAACAAGCATGTTGACTATTATTGTACAGAAGCAACTATAGAGGTTATGTTTGGGGTTATTCCGGGTAAGCTTTCGTAAAGACGTGCCGTAAGTCTTATAAAGGCTGTTGTTTGCAACAGCATCATGTTTTTATGTTAAAAAACACTAACTACACTTACCTTCTGTGCAAAAAAAATATTATTTTGTTGAAAGAGCGATACAAATCAGGGAACATCCAAAACGTATGCACACAGAACTTGGAGAAAAATCATATGATTTGGCATGTGCTTCTTTCTTTTCATCAAAACACTTGAAAATGTACTTAATTCATCGCCGTTATTCCTCCATAATTATTTTTAGCTCAATACACTTGCCTATAATTTGAAAAACATAAAAGTTTTTATTTTAAAAAAATCGAGCATTCAAATTACCGCCATTCAGAGATTTTTCCGCTGACGGAAAAATCTCTATTTTCACAACTCATGACTTGCGCAAGTCCGCAGCTTGCGGATCTGCAATCGTGTGAAAGGTCCCTGACGCTCGAGAAACTTCAACTGGCAGTTCGGTAAACCGTAAGCTTCAGTAGGGTGGTCCAAAAAACGCTTTTCGAGCTACAGGGCAAGTCCCCCCGCCAAAAGTTTCCATTTCCGGAGAAAGAAAATCCCTTTTTTTTTCGAAATTCGAATAATAACACGTGCCACCGGGCACTTCAAAATCCCATTTATTAACATGGGGAAATTTTGCACTTTCGAAAAATTGAACTCATACTTCAGGGTTAGATCGAAACTTGCCAAACATTTTAGGGATTGAAGAGGAGTACCTATGAAATAAAAGGATACTAATAACTTTTATTTTCAACTCACCCCCCCCCCCCCCCAACGCCCCAAATATGACCCAAAAATCAAAAAAGTACATTTTCACGTATTATTGTTACTTTTCAGCAATTTCCGTCGTTTTTTTCATACAAAAAATTACTAATGGACAATTTGAATATTTTCCATGACTTTTGAAACCATTTTTAATTCTTTAAACAAATGTCACTTATTTAAAAAATTACTTATTCCCAAAAAGTGTAAAAAATAATCGTATTTTCTGATTGAAATGTAATAGTTTGTCATTTTTTGGAGTATCTAGTTATTTTTACATTCTCATCTAGAGAAGGTATTAGATTTGTGTAAAATTTGACCTCCCCGGTTTTTGTCAAATGTCCACGTTTTGAGACCCCCTGAACCCAAAAAACAGGGTTTTACGAATGTGTCTGTCTGTATGTGTGTATGTGTGTATGTGGGTGGTGATGTATGTAGATTTTTAGTCTGTTAGCACGATAACTTTCGAAAGAATTGACAGATTGGATTGTGCTTTGGTATAGTCTTCAATTATCCTAAAATGAAGGTCAAGTTCGTTAGCCAGCTATTTTTGATGAAAATTCGAAAAGTGAGACCATTTTGAAAATTTTTGAGACCATTTTTTTTCAAAATTTGAAAATTATATTTGCGGCTGTTCATAGTACTCGGAAATTCGAACAATTTTTTCTCATAACATTTTTCGATAAAATGAAAATTTTCAGAGTTAAAGCATTTTCAAAATCCAAAAAAAGAAACGAAAATTAACATTTTCAGTCAAAAAACGCACGATACGAAAAAAAGTCAAGAGAAGAAAAATATTTCTTTCTGCACGCCTTGCAAGATTATCATAACGACTTTTTGAATTTTCTTCAAAAATCGAAAATTCACATTTTTACTGCACAAAAAATAATTAAAAATCAAAAAATTCAATTTTACGGCCAAACTATGCAAGATAAGACAAATCATGATTCAACAAAATTTGTGCATAAAAAAAAGATCTACAAATTTGTTATTGGTCTATTTTTGATAGGATGTGTAGTTTTTGCTTTATTCGTAAAAAAGTTCATTAACAGTGAAAAAATCAGCCCGATAAGTGGGCACATTCTCATCAAAACGTTGCCTATTCCATTTCTTTTTCATCTCGTGTGTTTTTTCACAATATTTCATTGTTTTTATGTTTTCAATACTATTTATAACCATTAAAACAATAAAATAATCATCATTAATGCTCATGGTACTTGAAAATTTGTATTTTTACATTCTCATCTAGAGAAGGTATTAGATTTGTGTAAAATTCAACGCCCCCCGGTTTTTGTCAAATGTCCATTTTTCAATAATCATTCAAAAATTTATCATATATATGTTCCAAAAACAACTTAAATACTTTTGCTCGCCCCTTTTCAGATAGTTGGAGAAATCTTTCTGATTGTATGATTAATTAGAAAGATACAGAAATGTACGCTAAAGTGAAGGAATTTCCTTTCTTCATTTTAAAGCAAATACAAATTTAGTCATTTTTATCTGAAGAACATAGAACATAACATATTGTAAGTGCGAACCGCGACAACCAATTCGCGCGCCGTGATCGCGCTTAAACGTTTGAGTTTACATTAAACGATGAACAGAAACGAGAGTGGAGCGCAAGGTTTACATCATTTTTAAACTAAATATTGAGCGCGAAGCGCGAGTGTCTTGATGAGAATATGTTCCTTAAGGTCGATAGAACCTTAAGTAAATTAGTTTTTCTTTCTATGTAAAACGTACACAATTAAACCAAAATCAGGTCATAACGATGAAGCTAACTAAAAGAGTGTTAGCCCGCGAAGCGCGAAATAGCGAGCACACGAAGTACGAAAACTCTAAGGAACCGAGCTTAAAGCGTCAGGCAAATGTGTCCGAGCGCGTAGCGCGAGATGAATATATTATCGAGCGCGAAGCGCGAGATTCAACAGGTGCGCGCCCCAGGCGCGCTCAAACTTGCGAGCGAAGCTCTCAAATTTTTTTCTCAAATTGGTATCCTATGCTACTTTTTGTTAAATAATTATATAATTTTAATACATTTCTCATAATTTTTAATGAATTTATATTTGTTTAAACAATTTTGATTTGCTTAAGCAGTTTTTTTTCGATAACTTTAAAAAAATTAAATCAAATAAAATACATATAATTATTATTCTGACTGTATAAAGTATAGAAAGAATATATTAACAATTTTTTAATTGTTTCAACGAATATAATTTGTTTAAATAATTATTTTTTCAACACTATTTTTCTAATCGTATTTTCTGAATTAAACATAATATTGGATGATTTCGAAGAGTAGTAAATTCTGTCAAAAACGTCGTGTCATTGTTTAAACAATTTTTATTTGATTTACATGATTTATGAATGTTTTATAAATAATCGTATGAAGCTAAAACGAGAATCAGCGACACGTTTTGATATTTATAACGAGTATGAAAATGGAAAAAAGCAATATATTGAAACTTGAATCATAATTTACATTAGTGAATGTGCTTTCTTATAATATAATTATGATAAATATTGTAAAAATATGAAGAAAGCAATGATAAATACACTTTTATGATATAAATTTTATTATGACTTCCATGATTTACTTTATAATGCGCCAAAAAAGATGTGAACCATTCATACTTAATTTGAAGAAAAGTTGAAGAAAAAAACAATAATTAATTGTATAAGCAATAACATAAAGTTTTTAGCAAAATTTATTACTCCTCGAAATCATTCAATATTTCGTTTAACTCAGAAAATATGATTAAAAAAAAAATTTTGGAAAAATAATTGTTTAAACAAATTATATTTGTTTAAACAATTACAAAATTGTTGATATATTCTTTCTATACACTATACAGGCAGAAAAATAATTATATGTATTTTATTTGACTTAATTTTTCTAAAGTTATCGAAAAAAAACTGCTTAAGCAAATCAAAATTGTTTAAACAAATATAAATTCATTGAAAATTATAAGAAATGTATTAAAATTATATAATGATTTAAGGAAAAGTAGCATTGGATACCAATTTGAGAAAAAACTGTACGTATCTGGGTCAATTTTCAGAAAATTTGAGAATAAACCATAAGTAATTGTTTGAATAATTACATAATGTTTTTGAAAAAAATAACTACTCCAAACAATGACAAACTATTACATTTCAAGCAGAAAATGCGATCATTTTTTACATTTTTTGGGCTCGGGTTATCCTTATTTCTTATATTTTAGGCGGTTTAAAATTTTTTTTTAAATTTTATTGTCTAAAATGGTCACATTTACGGCAATCGCTCATAAAATATGTCAATATAAAAAATAAAAGAACTTTCCACAACATGTGATTTACTTAACTTTTTCCCTTTCCCTCTTTTACCACTTTTAAAATGTATGCTCTTCAATTCTTCATTTCTGTTATATTTGACTTTTCATTATTTGCAGTTGTTTTCTATCCTTTTGAAAATTAGATCCGAGGGGTGTCTCGCTCAGGATTCAATTGAAATCGTTCGAACAAAGTAAACGAATTCGTACGAATCCTAACGATTTTGATGAATTCTGATATTGACGAACCGTAATACTTTTTTTGAAATCGTACGAGTGACGCACTCACTGCTTAAATATTTCCATTTTTCTAATGATTTCTGAATATTAAAAATTATTTAAAAAACATTCATAAATGGTTTCAAGTAAAAGTGACAATAGGAATACTAAGGATGAAAATTAATATAAGAATTAAGTAATTAATATAATAATGAACTATCACAATTTGATTAATTTTGGATTAAACGAAAATTATGTTGACTTTGTCTTTAATTTTCAACGTGTGGAAATTAATTGATCAATTTAATTGATTTATTAATATATAACTTTAAATTGTTTTATTAATATTTAATACTAAGGTTTCGAGAAAAAAAAATTCTTTATGTTCGTAGGAAAAAACGAAATGATTTTTCATTCTGAAAAATAAATTTTAAGACAAGATTCAGAAAGATTTCAAGACATTTTAAAGGAGAGGATAAAAAAATGAATTTCTTAAGATTTATGGGAAAATTTTTCAGGATTTTTCATTTTGAAAAATGAACTTTAAGGGATTTTTTATTTCATACAAACCTCTGAAAGTCCTGAATATCTTTTGATAAGGCTCGAATTTTTCCTAATATTTTTTAAAATCCTGTAAAATAATTTTTGTTTAAATCTTCCAGATTCTTTTTTAAGACATCCGAAATATTCAAAAATATTTTCTAATTTTCTCAAGAATCATATAAAATTTATATTTATATAAGTTTAAATACAAACTGATAATACGTCTTTTCTTGTTAGTAATTTCAATATTTGTGATTAAAAAAAAAATTAAAAAGCATTCAGTGTTACATCAAAATGTTGTTTTGTTTATTTCTATGCAGCACTTCATCTTGAAAAACCTTTTTTTTTTATTTGGAAAACCTGTATTATTTTTTACTCACGCCTACGATTCCCCTCGTTTGACAAGCTGCGCGCAGAGAACGAAATTTCGTCGTTTCAGAAATTCGTTCTCTCGGTGAACAGAGTATAGGAGCTGGGTGTAATCATGTGTGCCGTTCTAGATCCGCAGGATTTTTTTACTGAATATTATGTAAAATGTTGTGCTGATTACGAAAAAGTAGGGTGCCCCCCCCCCCCTGAAAAATGAGGAGGTTTCGAGATATTCGCGTTTTAATTATTTTTTAATTGCTGCAATAGTCCTATTGTAATTTGAGGTTTTTCAAGAGTCCAAATACATGGTCGGCTAGAGAACTGATTTACGAAGAGAAACTTTCCCTATCGTTTCTTGATTCCATCAATTGATAACATAAAAAATTAAAAATTACGTGGACTAATGAGGAAAAAGAAAATTGTGATTAGTTTGTTTTAAATATTGATTACACAGCAAAGAGATTCTTACAAAAGTTGGAGTACTCAAGTTGGAGTGATCAATTTCGAGAAAACATCGATTAAAGAAATAAAAAAATTCAGAGCCAAAATATAAAGCTGGTTTTTTTTGTAGGAAACAATTTTATCAAGAAATTTCAAGAGATAAAAGATACTACTTTTTGGGTGTACTTCCACTTTCATATAGAAAATGTTATTTTTATGTTCATATTTAACAATTTAATACGCATTTTAGAATGTACATACTTTTGCCGTGTTGTACCTTTAGCAATTTTTAATAAAATTTTCTGGAAATTTGTACATGGATAATGTAGAGCCTAATTAAAAAATTAGCGTCAGCTATTTTAAAATCCAATTATAACTCTTTGCGATGTAAACAATAATGAACAAAGTGTCGTTTTCAGCTTCTAATAGTCGTAGGGACTTGTAATAAAGCTGAATAATTTTCATAGAAATTAAAAAATAAAATGGCTTTTTAAAAATATTTCTATTACTTCTACTTTGTTTATTATTAATTTTAATTTTTTTGGTTAAAATGTAATGAATCCTTATTGCTGTTATAAAGGACGATTTTACGGTGGCCGCATGTGGCCCTCGTGAACCATCCCAAATTTTTTCTAAGCCAAAGGCGTAGACTTGTCGCTCTTGCAAGGAGCTCTCGCATCTCCAGCGCAACTAACCCGAGCGACAAGTTCACATCTTTGGCATAGAAAAATTTTGGGATGGTTTATGGGGGCCACATGCCGCCACCATAAAATTGTCCTTTATAACAGCAATAAGGATCTATTACGTTTTAACCAAAAAAATAAATTTTAATAATAAACAAAGTATAAGTAATATAAATATTTTTTTAAAGTAATTTAATTTTTATGAAAATTATTCAGCTTTATTACAAGTCTCTGTGATCATTAGAAGCTGAAAACGAGACTTTGTTCATCATCGTTTATAGCACAAAAAGTTATTATTTGATTTTAAACTAGTTCACGCTAATTTTTAAATAAGGCTTTACATTATCCATGTACGAATTTCCAGAAGAATTAATTAGAAATTGCTAAAGGTACAGCACGTCAAAGTATGTACATTCTAAAATGCGCATTAACTTGTTAAATATAAACATTACAATAAAATATTCCCAATTAAAGTTGAAGTAAACCCAAAAAGGAGTATCTTTTATCTCTCGAAATTTCTTGATAAAATTGTTTCCTACAGAGAAAACCAGCTTTATATTTTGTCTCTGAATTTTTTTGTTTCTTTAATTGATGTTCTCTCGGAATTGATCACTTTTATCAAAAAAATGTTCTTTCAGAAAAAAATGCTCCTTTGAGAGTACTCCAACTTTTGTAAGAAGCTTTTTGCTGTGCAATCAATATTTCAAACAAAATAAGTACAATTTTCTTTTTCCTCATTTTTTCACGTAATTGTTAATATTTTATGTTAACAATTGATTGAATAAAAAAACGATAGGGGAAGTTTCTCTTCTTAAAGCGGTTCTCTAGCCGACCATGTATTTCAACTTTTAAAAAACCTCAAATTACAATAGGGCTATGACATTAATTGAAAAATAATTGAAACGCGAATATCTCGAAACCTCCCCATTTTTCGGGGGGGGGGGGCTACCCTACTTCTTCGGAATCAGCACAACATTTTACATAACATTCAGTAAAAAAATCCTGCGGACCTAGAACGGCACACAGGATGACACCCACGAATACTAAACGATTTCTATGAAAAACCATCGCACTCGTACGAATTTTCCGTTTTCAAACGATTTCACGAATTCGTGCCTTCACTGATGATTTCCTACTTTGATTTTTACAGCATACATTGCCTTATCTGAATTCTTACAGATTGCGATCTGATTCCTGAATCAGAGAATCTTTAAGCCAATGAAATGCGTTTTAAAAAAAATTGCACTTACATGGTTATGACGTGTAGTTATTTGCATGATTATTTCTGTTTTTGCATCTGCTTCAGGCAAAATACGCAATTTGCATTCCATTTTAATTTTAAAAAGCTCATTCCATTCCTTCAAAGTTTCTTTATGCAATTATATTCGTCACATTTTTATGGAAATTATTTTATTTAAAAATAAATCAAGTGCGTCCTAAACTATGACCCAAGACAGATTTATGTGTAAACATCGTCGGTAAACGTTGACTGAAATTGAAATCTTACATAAAGCAAATAATAACTCACGCACATGTGGGAGTATAAAAATTTATTTTCTCTTATATATAATGTCGTGCAAAAGTTTCTGAACAGTTATTTTCCAATAGGATAATAATCCTAATCTAACAATGTAACAATAACCCTACTTTAATAATAATAAACTGTAGATTTTCTCTCTATTAACATATCCGGCATATTTTGCCGGATTTGAATAAACAAATAATCATTGTTTGAATAACAAAAACTTATTTACAAAATACTTGGAAACTCGTCCCTTATTAATTAAAAATAATTCTTGTGAAGAAAATCCGAAGAACACCGTTTTTAGTATGAATTTAATAGAGAACTGCTATTTTGCATTTTTTGGGGTCACTTTCCAAGCATAATAACAATTCACAAAAATTTTATAACAAGTAGCTCTTTTTACCATTTTTTTCTAAATCAAGCTTTTCCCATTTAAAACCCCATGTTAATTTCAAAGGCTCGGTGGTACGGGTTAACTTCGACAAAAAAAAAGAAAACAAGAAAAATGTTAAGTTGATAAACTGTAAATATAAATTAAGTATTTATTTTTAAAATTGAACTGTAGTACGACTCTTAACAATAGAATTATAATAAAATTGATTTTATAAGACGATTCTGGATCTGCTTATAATTAAATAATTTATCGATTTTTACGTTAAAAATTGAACTATTTCAATTTGAATGCCCTACGTAATTAACTCAATGTATGCATCCGATTGAAACTTCCAAATCTTTTTTAAATTTTCAAAAACATTTTAATTAATATATTCATAATTTTAAAGTTTTCATTGTTCCATTTTTTTATTTTTTTTTATTTTTAAATTACATTTTTCATTTAAGATTTTCAAGAAACAACTTATAATCACTAAATTGTACTGTTTTTAAGTTAAAATTGTTCAAAAATGATATAATTTTCAACACTTAAAAAATGCATTGATTCATTCTTCAAGCAATTTTATTTGGGACCGTACTTAAATTACGTAACAGCTTAAGGGGGAGGGAGGGGTCAAAAGATTTTGTTACGATTTGTTACTGAAGGGGGGGGGGGGGGTCTTCATTCATGTATGTAACTTTCGGAAATTCACAAATTAAATAAGTATCTCGCAGAAATTGTACAGAAATTTAATATGAATTCTAACTTTACGCACCAAAGAAAACTGGTGATTGAAAAAAGGAACCTAGCCAACAACAATTTTTTTTAATTCAGGAAAAAGTCAGGGATTTGGAAAAAAATCTTACAAAAGTCCGAGATTTATATAACTTTAAATAACTGTCAAACCTAATAGATTTGAAAATTTTCAACTTTTATTTGAAATTATTTTATTCCGTTTATAAAAGATTCTAGGTTCAAAATGTTACAAATGTAATATTCTGGTTTTTGAATATTAATGGTCAGGGAAAATGAAAAGGTGGTTAAGGGAAAATTAGAGCATTTTTAAAATTAAGTTTTGCGGTAATCCTGATATAACATTCTTCTTAGTAATTTATTTGCTTCGTATTTATATTTCTTTTTTTGCAGTTGCGTCTTCCTGAAAATAATCTTTTTAGTTGTAAATTTTATTATTTGTTATAAAATGCAACAGTTTTTTTCATAAATTAATCTTTTTGCTTGAAAATTCCACTATTTCGTAGAAAATTTACTTTTTGACAGAAATTTATATTTTGGTGTTGAAAAATAAATTTAAATGTTTTTTGGATAAAAATCCAACTATTTTTTGGAAAATGTATATTTTTTATTAAAAAATTCATCTATCTGAGCAGAAAATTAATCCTTTTTTGATAAGAATGCAACTGTTTGGTTGAAAATTCAACTATTTCGTAGAAAATTTATCTTTTGAAAAAAATTCACATTTTGTGTAGAAAAATTAATTTAAATTTTTTTTCGATGAAAATTCAACTATATTTTTTAATATTTGTCTTTCTGATTCAAAAAGTCATCTGCTTTAGTAGGAAATTAATCTTTCTTCGATGAAAATGCAACTGTTTGATTAAAAATTAAATAATTGTTTTAAAAAGGCATCCTTTTTGTATGAAAATTTAACTGTTATTATCGAAAAATCGTCTTTTTGGGTTGAAAATTCAAATACCTTCTTAGAAAATTCACTTCGTATTTAAACAGTTTTTTTTTGAAAACTTTTTTGAACCACTTTGTTAAAAAATAATTTTTTCGTTGAAGATTCATATTTTTATTTGAAAATTCATCTCTTTGGTTAAAGTTTGACTATTCAGTTGAGAACTGATTTTTTATAATTGAAAATTTAACTGCGTGGGTAAAAGTTGAACTATTCTGTTGAATTTGTTTTCAATGAAGCTTTACCTCTTTGGTTAAAAATTTAACTATTTTGTTGAAAATGAATTTTTTTTTCTGGAAATTCCTATTTTACTGGTTGAAAATTCAATGTTTTTACAGAAAATTCGTCTTTTGGCTTTCAGGATCAACAATTCAGGTGAACTTTTTTAATTTCATCACTGAGAAATCTTTTTATTTGTTCAAAAATTCGTCTTTTTGATTTTGAAACTAATTTTTTTTTCAATTTCATTTCATCCTTCTAGGTTGAACTATCAACTATCAAACTTTTTTGTTACGAATTCTCTTTTAAGGTTGAAAATGGAACTATTTCTTTGAAAATTCAATTGTTTTGTAGAGAATTTAATTATTTTGTAGAAAATTAAGTATTTTCTTAAGAAGTCATCTCTTATCGCAGAAAAGTCACTTTTTTTGTTTAAAAGAAAAAAATTTCAAAATTTTTGATTTGTATATGTATGTTAATGGGATTTGAATTTTAATGGTTAAAGAAAAAAAATTGGTCGAAGAAAAATCATAGAATTTTGAAAATGAAGTTTTCTCCCTGCACAGCACGCATTATCTTAAATACAACTAATTTCCACTAGTTTCAAGTTCCATATCTTATTATTTCTGGAAACCATAAATTACGTACAGCAATAGGGGGGTAGAAACATTTTGTTACGGTTCGTTAAATGGGGTGGAGAGGGTCGATTATCCGTTACGGAATTTACGTACGGCCCCTTTCCTAAAACGCATTTTCTCTTTTGCATGCTTAGTCAAGCTTTGTTTTTAATATACCGGTGCGGACCGATATGAGTTCTCTGAAAGAATACATTGTGTGGCATTTATATTACGCATCTACATTTAGAATTAGGCTAATTATATTTCCTAAGGAAGATTAATCAATTCTATCACTTATATCCAGAAAACAATAATTTTCCACGATTTTAAGATAATATAAGATCAAGTATTCTAGTCCGGCAAAATATGCCGGATTTCAATTTTCTTTTCCGGTATATTTTATCGTGCACTAAATTGAACTCTACAGAATTTAATATGAATTCAAAATGCGAGAGAGAGAGGGGGGGTGGAGAAGGAGAGAGAGAGAGATGGAAAAGGAGAGAGAGAGAGAGATGGGCAAAGAGAGACTGAAGGGCTCCTGTCTGTGGGTGAAGAAAAGCGAGCCTCCGGTCTGTGCCATAAGACACAACGTGTGTGTGACAGGCCCGCGTTACACTATGCAGTCGTGGTTTCATTCGAATCAGGCGCGACTACCCATATCGAGGTCTAAGATGTTTACACATAAATAATACGTACAAATATTTGTATTCAGTCAGGTTTCAAATAAAACAATTTACTATATAATATTCAAGAAAAACGTAGTGAATAAAATTGTAAAGGACCTTTCAAGGAGTAGAATTAGCTATTGTAAATTTTAATTGAATGAAAATCATATGACTTTCACCTGAAACGAATTGTACTTTTTGAATATTCATTACACTTAAGCAATTAAGTTAAAGCTGAAAAATTGTCTAATAAATTATTGTAAATATTACACATGTTTTATGTTATTATTTTTCGTTGGATAAAAAAAATATCATAAAATCAGACATTTTCAAAGAAGACTTGAAATTTATTCAAAATTGTAGGTTGTGTAAGTTTTTTTTTTAAGTGGAAATTAGCATTTTTAATCCAAAATTCACAAGATTTCCGATTTTCAACAATCTTCGGTTAGGTTAACATTCTATACCAAAAACTGGTATTTTAAAACAAAAATCACAATAGTTAAAATAGAATAGCAAATTTTTGAACAGTTTCAAATAATATTAACGTTTTTCACAAAAAATCAGTCATCTTGCAAAAAATTCATTGCATTTTGAAGAAGATTTTCAATTCTTAATAATTTTCTGTTATATTATGTTTGTGTTTTTCGTTGAAAATTATTGGTATTTTTAATAGAAAATTATTAGATTTTAAAGAATATGTACCATTTTTCAACAACTATAGATTATGTTGACGTGTTTCATCTGAAATCGGTATTTTTCACAAAAGTCATTAAATTTAAATTCAATGACTTTGGTTAAAATAAATTCTATTTCAAACATTTCCAAGAAGATTCAGAACTTTCTAACCATTTCAGGTTAAAACCAATATGGCCGCTCTGCTAAAGTCGTGTCGATTGCGATCGCAAAGAAATAGCTAATTTTACTGTTTAGTAGTGCTAGTAATCTAGAAAATTTGAAGGTAACGTTTAATTATTTGTTTCTTATTGAGTACTATCAATTATTTTTTCCTAAATACGCAGTGCGGTCGCACCTGAGTGTTAGTGCATGTCCAAGTGTATTGTAACATAACCTGCAAATTACCTGTTGACTAGTGGTTATTACCTCTTTTGGATATTTCTGAATGTGTTTTTAAAAATAAGCCTCCTAAGGAAATACCCGATAAATTACTCGTACCCGCTGAGAAAACTTGTCGCGGATGTAAAGGTACTGTGATAGATGCTGTTTTGTGCTCTGGATGTCAAACTCCTTACCATCCCCCAGATAACAATGCGTGAGGGCGCACTGTAGCTGCACGATGTGTCGCCAAGGACGCAAGCACGGTGTATGAACGAACTGAGGGTGATCAATGTTCACTCAAGGTGAGCACACTCGATGTGCACAATGTGCAGCACAGCGTGCTACCATATGTGCTGTCACAGTGCACGTGTTTTGTGAAAGCAGAATTTTAAAAAATTAATATTGAATCAAAAATACAATTTTTCAAAGTCATGAGATAATAATTCTATTTAATAATTTTAATAGAACTTGAATAGATAAATGATTATAAAGTTTGGAAACATTTTTTTTAACAAATAAGAACTGTATAGTGTATACCCTGATAACAAAACGTCGACACTGAGCCCACATGGTGCGTGCACGATGTGCAGAATTGTCGACACGTTGTAATGGCGAAAATGCCGACACATGTAACCTCATATGCGTCGCACACGCGTGTGTCGGGAAAAGCCCTTGCATAATTATAATAATTCAAAACAGTTTATTATTAATTGAGGGACCGGATTGAATAAGGGGACATAAATGTGTCCCCTTATTTGATCCGTCCTCTCAAATAAAAATGTTGCAGGAAAAACATAGGAAAAAAGGAAGTTAAATTAATATATATTCAGCAATATATTTTATTAATTCTATTCGACTTTTGAAGTTTCCCATGTAAAATCAATGGGGAAAAATCAGTTTTTTGAGTTTTTGGAATAATTACATGAAACCAAAAATGTCAATTTTTTATGAAATCGAACTTTTGAGCACTTTATTCTCGTTTTTTTCTACTTCAAATTATTTCTATTAGTCTAGTGAAATACTTATCAGCATTGGTTAATAAATTTTCGATTATTTGAACAAATTTATTTTTTTCGGCATTTCTTTCTTCCCTAAAAATTATTACCATTGGTCAAGTTGAATGTTTATTAACATTGGTTTAGTAATTTTCAATTATCTGATCAAATGGAATTTCTTTGAATAAATTTTCATTTTTTAAACTAGTAATTATGACTACTTTTTTAGCGGAATATTGGCCAACTTTGGTTACTTAATTTTTAATTGTTTAAACACATTCCATTTGCTTGAACAATTTTTTTTCTCCAAAAATTTGTTTTTTTCAATGAAAAATATTAGCGAATTATCGTTAAGTGACATGAATTTATTTTTAGATATTTTCCAATCGTTGAGGTTATAAATTATTATTTATTTTCAACAACCTTCAATTTGTTTCAACAATATTTTTTCACCAAATTTGTTAGTTTTTTTCTGATATTATATATTAAAACTTCTGGTTGTTGGAAACAATAATTTTGTTATATATCTGAATTGGTATTAAACAAATGGAATTTGTTTACATAATTAAAAATTGATTAACCAATATTGATAAATATTCCACTAGACCAACAGAAATAATTTTGAATAAAAAAAAGAAGAGATTGCTCGAAAGGTCGATTTGGAATCATATGCGGGGATCGTTGGCCTCTAGTATGAAAAGAAATTTTGCCAAGCGTTTTTGGCAGTTTTTAAAAAATAAAATTTACATACTTCTGTGATACGTTGGAAAAGTTTAAAAATGCACATAAGGACTAGTATTTTTAAAACTAGATTGTGGCTTTCTGCCACAATCAACAAACCTAAGAAAAAAGTTTTTTCACATAACATAGCAAATTATTTAAAAAAAGTTTCACTTAAAACTCAAGACAACTAATAAAATACTCAATGTCACTTAAATTAAAATAAAACATACTCCATAAATATTCTGGGATAATTGAACTTTCTAACCTTTAAAATCTGACAACTAGCATTACTTTTACACAGGGGGATGGCTCTCCTATAAAGACCTGTATAATAAATGTGTCATGAGATTTGAAGACGGCCGAGTGGCGGCGCTGGCTGTACTTTTAGGCCGACAATTATTCAAATGCATGGGGAAAATACAAATTTAATTGATTTTAATTGTTAAAATACGTTTTTTGCATATATTTATCTCGGAAAAATATTTTGTAGCATATTAAATATCCAATAAATTGAGAAGTGTTAATGAAAAGCGAAGAAAACTTTATTTTGATGATTAAATACGAATACACTTTTCACAGAGTACCAATAATAACTCTACAAAGTGAACATTAAATTTTTAGCATTGAAATATCTAAATATAGTCAACTGTGAAAATAGTAAATTTCGATTGAATTTTATTTTTATTGACGTTTATAATGTTTATTGAAAATTGAAATTAACGCTTAATTGAACGAAATTATAAAAATTTAGATATTTTTTTAAAAACTAGAAAATAATTTATTTTGTTTCGTTATAGAACGTTTATACAAATGAATTATAATGATAAAAAATATCTATTGTTAAAAATATGTCGAATATTTCTAACGATTTATATTTTTATAGACTTTTCAGCGAAAAATCGTCTGTTACAGTGCAATATCGTCACACTAAATTTTTATTTTCCCGGAAAATAATTTTTTTTTTGCTAAAAAATTCTTTATTCTTATTCAGCCTCCCTATATCTCAGGAGCAAATTTTTATGATTTTTAAAAATTAAAGAACAGATGTTTTGTCGCTATCCAAAAATATTTTTCAAACCCCGTGAAATCTGAACCTCCAAATTCTTAAATAATTTACACGAAATTTGTTAACTTTTTCTAACGAAACTCATTTTCTCCTAATTTAGCAACTCAATATCTCGGGAGCAAGTTTTTACTTTTTGTTAAAAATAAAAAATGCAGTTTTTATCTCCTCGGGAGTAAACTTTTGTTTTATCTTTAAATGGTGATTTCGATTTTACAGAATTTTATGTGTCTCCCTGGAAAATTCTGATTTTGTTGCTTATCTAGTTCTGTACTGCAACCCTTCAATTAATAATTAAATTTAATTCTAATTGTGGTAAAAAAATACCTCCAATTTCATTGATTTTCATTCATGTTATCAATAATTTGCGTTTTTTTACAAAAAAAATGTTTAATTGCGTATTTTCGATAAAATTTTCACGCCATATCTCGTTGAAAATTTAAATTTTTTTAGTGCATCACTTTTTTGTCAATTATTTTCAAAACGAACAAAAAAGATTGCGATCTTTCAAAACAATTGTGATGAATTCAAACTGTTTTCAAATTTTTTGATACCAACTTTAATAAATTGTTTTAATAACATTAACTGAAAATTCATTTTACCAATAATTTGTGTTTTTTTTTGTTACAAAAAAGTTTAATTGCATATTTTCGATAAAATGTTTGCTCAATATCTCGTTGAAATTAAAAATTTTTCTTATAGTGCAACACTTTTTTGTCAATTGTTTTTAAAGCGAACAAAAAAGATTGCGATCTTTAAAAAAATTGTAATGAATAAAAATGTGTTCAAATTTTTTGATAAGAACTTTTGATCAGATTATTATATTAATATTAAGTGAAAATTCATGTTACCAATAACTTGCGATTAAAAAAAAATGTTTAATTGCATATTTTCGATGATATTTTTTTTATAGTACAACACTTTTTTGTACATTATTTTCAAAGTGCACAAAAAATATTGCGATCTTTAAGAACAATTGTAACGACTTTGAATTATTTTCAAATTTTTTTATAACAACATCAATAAATTGTTTTCAATGAAATAGCTCTTTGCCAGATCTTTATTATTTTCTTGTCATTTGGTACGGTGTAAACTTGAACTTTTTCGGAGCAATTCGCGTAATCAGAATTGCACCCAAAAACAACTCACTTATTTCCCATTATTCGGATAAAGTTCCGAAAAGCGCTTACCTCCGATTAATTTGAAACTCCGTATTCCTATGTATTTTTACGCGCTGATCACGAATATGATCATGGAAATACCCGCAAATTCGATTTTCAAGGTAAAAACCCCAAAAAACTATAAAAATTTCATGTTTTTCCGTTTATTTCAGTAAATAAAAAAAATTTACAAAAAAGTTTCCAACAAAAGTTGTAGATTTTTTAAAAATACATATTTTATATTGAATATCTTTTACCCTACGACTGATGCTTTTCGAGAAAATATACGATAAATATGTATGTATGTATGTATGTATATTTAAACTCTCCCTTTTACGGGTTTGAGGGCCTCCGCTCCCTGTAAATATGTTTACATTTCATCCTTAGTCTAGCTTAACCGCTACTTACTTTCTAATGCATCGCCTTATATAACAACAATAATCCTGGTACTACTCTTCTTAAACTACAGACAATGAGCGATCTTCCCGGGCTTCCGTTTTCTCTTACCATCAAATTCATTTAGACCGATTTGAAAATTAAACATTTTTACTCGATATTTTCCTTTAAACAGGATTACCCGTTTGGCTCTACCCTGATCCCTTTCTTTCTCTTATTTCTTCCAGTTTTTTTCATCCACATCACTCCCTGTCCATTACCATCCATAATCCATCTTACACATTCATCCACACTCAACTGTCCATCTTCCTCTCCCGTACACCTCTCTAACACATGTGCCCATGACTCCACTTCGTACCCACATACTCTGCACAGATTGTCCTCTCCATCCATCCAATATCTACAAGCTCTCACTCCTTCTCCCATTCTAAACTTTATCACCCTATTCCATTTGTCTTCCTTTTTCATCTTTTGCAAATATTCTGGTTCCGTCACCCCTTTGACCATCATATACCATCTATTGTACTTCGAATCCATAATCTCTCTCCATCTCTCTTCTCCTTGTCTTACTAATAGCTCTAATTCAATGTTCTGCCAATCCAGAACCCCTTCCTGTATATCACAAACACTCCTCATTTTTTTCCTTTCTTCCTCCCATTTTGATTTTCCCAAATTGCCTCTCGTCTCCTTGTTCCGAACTTCGTCCAAGCATACTTGGGCTATTCTGCTCCCCTCTCCCCTTTTCAGCTTCTCTTCAAACCTCCAGGCTCTCTTAATTTGTCTAGTTACCATTTTTTCCCTTCCTAGTTCTTCCCTTATCATGTATCCTGGACAACTCAAACTAACCCCCATTACCCATCTCAGAAATCTCTCATGTATGCTTTCCACTTTCCTATGTTCCTTCCATCCCCAAACCTCCACTCCATAACACAACACCGCCCAAACCAACGCATCAAACAACCAAACCCTCATTCTCCAATCGTCCTTGAACCTTCTCTTTCCTATACCCCATACTTGGCCCATTACTTTACTCGCACTTTCGATTCTTTTCCTCACCTGCAAATCATTTCCCCCTCCTGACTCAAACCAAAAACCTAGGTGACAGAACTCCTCCACAATTTCCACTGTTTGTCCGTTCATCTTCCAAACGTAACCTATTTTGGTCTTTTTATTTCTGAAGCACATCACCTTGGTCTTCCCTACGTTCACCGTCAGTTCTTTTGTTCCCACGTACTCTTCGAAAATTCTTATCATTAGGTTCATCCCCTTCTCATCGTCTGCTATTAGAACTACGTCGTCCGCGTATGCTAGGGAGTATAGTTTGCTATTACCCAGGATCGTCCCCCCTTTCCCTTTCTCCCTTAGCTTCTCCTCTAGGTCTGCCAGCAGCAAATTAAAAAGTAGTGGACTCAACGGGCACCCTTGCCTTAGACCTCTTCACCCTAATCCTGGTTTCAGTAAAAATTTCCTTTATCCTCTCCACCAGCCCTTCTTCTATTCCCCTCTCTTTCATTGCCTGCCATAGAACTTTGCTATTCACTGAGTCAAAAGCTGCTTTAAAATCTACGAACAAGGCTACTCATTTCCCTTTTTTCTCCCTAAGTTTCTGTTAACCAAGTAGTTGAGTACGTAAATGTTGTCTATTGTCCCCATCCCTTTTCTAAATCCCGTCTGGTTGTGTGGGATACTTTGCTTCTCTTCTATCTGATTCTCTAACCTTTTTCTTAGAATTTCTGTGTATATTTTATAGCCCCCTTGCATGAGAGTGATCCCTCTGTACTCTTCTACCTTCTTACCCTCCCCTTTCTTAACAAGCGGTACTATCAGCCCTGTCATCCACTCCTCCGGCCACCCTTCTCCTTTCCAGACCTTGTTGCATATCCTCCACATCACTTCCCTAATCCCTTCTCCTCCATACTTTATCGCTTCGTTCTCCATACAATCCTCTCCTGTGGCCTTGTTTCTTTTCAGTCTATCTATCGCCTCATTTACTTCTTCTCTTGTTATTTCGTTCGCTTCCTCCGTTTCTCCCTGGACTGTCTTTCTATTTTCCCCTTTGATCCTATTTTGTTCTCCCCCTAACAGACCCATAAAATAATCCGTCCATTCATCCATTTCTATTTCTTCATTCACGCCCTTCCTTCCTCCTCTTTCCCTGTTTATCACATCCCACACCCTACCTTCTTTGATTGATTTTTCTACTTCTTCCTTGTATTTCTCCGTTCCCCTTTGCTTTTTCCCTTCCAGCATTTTCTCATGTTCTCTTTTTCTCCTGTTGTACTCCGCCTTCTCTATTTCTCCTTTCCTCCATTTTCTTACAGACTCTTTCATTCTCTCCTTACTCTCCCTGCATTCCTCGTCCCACCATCCTCTCTTTCCCTCTTCTCTTCCTTCTTTTGTACCTATCTCATCCTTCACCTTCTCAATCGACCCTTTCAACCTTTTAATTAACGAGTCTACACCCTCCTCCTTTTCATATCTAACATTCTCCTTTTCCATCTTCTGTTCAAACACTTTTAATTTATCTACCCCCCAGACTCCCATTTTCGTGTTCCTTCCCCCCCCCCCCCTCTTTCCTTTCTCCCTCTGCCACGCTTATGGACGCCACCTTTCAGTGTAGCTATTACTGGGAAGTGTTCTGACCCTATCTCATTCCCTACATTCATACTGCATATCATATTACTCATTCTTTCTTCTGCCAAGGTGTAGTCTATTATTGTTTCTCCCTTACCTATAAATGTAATCTCTCCTTTCTCATCCCCTTTCATGTTGCCATTACATATAAACCATCCGGTTTCTCCTATTATGTCTAGTAACTTCCTCCCCTCCCGGTCTATCTCCCTATGTTTGGAGCTCCTTATATATGCCTCCTTTTCTTCATCCTGAATCCCTCCCCCTTGCTCGCCAGTCCAGGCATTTAAGTCACCTCCTATCAAAACCAATTCTTCCTTCTTTTCCTCCATCCACCTCCTTATTACTCTCCAACCTTCCTCTTCCCCTCTTCTTCTATATACACAAACCACCGCTATTTTGACTTTCCCTATTATAATCCTTCTTACCATTGTTCCCTCCTTTTCTTCCCTGTCCAGCTCTGTTTTACCTTTTACTGCCCATTCTTTTCTCACCCCTGATACCATGCCGCCCATTCCTCTACCTTTAACGTGTTCCTTCCTTGCCTCTTGCATTGTCCACACATACCCTTTAGGTAACAACCTTTTCATCCCCTTCCAATCCTTCTCATCCGCCCAGGTTTCACTCATCATCATCACGTCCCACTTTTCTAACTCCCGCCAGAAACCTTCATTCTTGTTCTTCAAGCCTGACACATTCCAGAAAGCTATTTTCACTTTTTTCTCCTCCCTTTCCTCCCCTATCCTCCTTACTTTCCTTCCGCCTTGCTTTTTGGAAACCCCTCTGTTTGCTCTCTAGCCTCTTTTGAATCTTCCTTTCTTCTACCTTTCTCAACTCTTTTTCCCTTTTTCCTTATTTCTTCTACTTCCTCGTCCCAGACCCACTCCTCCCCATTTATCCATAGTCTGTCTCGCCCTATCCATTCCATGCATCCCTTTTTCCTCTCTATCCATGCTCTCTGTTCTATTTGGCATCTCCTTTTCCTCTCCCTCCAAGTCAAATCCTCTTCAATTCTCTCCCTTCTTCCTTTCAATAATTTTTTGTTCTTCATAATTTTCTTTTTCTCATCCTCACTCCCTACTTTTACTACAAACATTCCTTCTTTTCCTTCCTTCGTCATTCCTAATCTCTTAACTCCTTCTACCCTTACCCGAATTCCAATATCTCTCAGCAGATTTTTGATTTCGATTTCCCCTGTTTCACTCTCTATTTTCAATCCCTTGACTACTATGTTATTTTTTCTCTTCGCCCTTTCTTCCCCTTCCAACCTTCTTTCAATCTCACTCAGTCTCTTCTTCAATCTTTCATTCTCATTTTGCACGTTATCACTCCCTTCTACTTCTGCCGCACTTTCTGTTCCCTTCCCCATATGCTCATTCGTAACTTCTAATTTGCTTACCCGTTCTTCCAGTTGTTTTATCTCCCTATTTGTCTGTTCGTCAATCTCTCTCTGTCTATTCTCTATGGCCTCTAGTTTACCCCATACCTTGTCTTTCTCCTCTTTCCAGAGTTTATCCCACTCTTCCCACTTTTCTCTTACTTTTCTCACTTCCCCCCTAACTTCTTTCCCCTGCCTATTCATATCTTCCAGACTCTTCCTTGTTTCCTCTCTAAACCCTTTTATGAGGGCTGCTAGCTTCTCATTTGATTCCCCATCCCCCCTATCTCTGTCTGGTGTTTTTCGTTTAATCTTCACTTTCTTGTTATCCTTGCCCCTTTCAGGATCATCTTCCCCTTCCTCTCTCTTCCTTTTATCTTCCCCTTCACTGCTAGTCACGTTCCCCGTTTTGTGCCATTCATCCAGACTCCTATTCGAGCCCGCGCTACCTAGCCTGTTGAGGCGCTGTAGGTTTGATGGTTTCCCGCGTTTCTGGCTCGTGCCTGAACCCCTTCTCTCAGCTGACCCGACCCTGGTCGGTGTCTCGAACGTCTCGTCATCGCTACTGTCAAATTCTCCCTTCTCCCCACTAACCGCGCTCAAAACCTCGTCCGCTCTTGCTTCTTCCTCTCCCTGCCCTCTGGCGCCCGTTTGCGGACTTCTTACCGTCGGCATCCCAGTATCCAACCTTACCCACTGTTCCACGACGCTACCCTCTCTTCACCTGCCTACCTCTTGCCCCCCTTGCCCGACAACCACCCTCTACACCTAACCTCAAAACAAAATTTACACGTTTCAACTTTCCTTTCTCACAACTTATTTCCACCCTTTACACACTTGCCTTCACTCACCCTTCTTCCTTTACACCTGCTCTCCGCATTCACTGCCCTTTCTGCACCCACACACGCTGATTCCTTTCACCAAAGCCAAAAAACGCAACACTTGACACAAAAGAGTTCTCTCACGATCGGTACCGAAAACGGAAGCCATATACGATAAATATGAAAAATCACAGAAATACTGCAAAATGTTCAGCGGTGCGACATAAATTGCATGAAAAATTCCTGGAAGGTTGAGTACGAGCGCGTCGAATAGGTGGGAGAAGCGAAACTTTCGAGAGCGGACATTGGTGGGAAGGTGCCTTCACGCCCGCACCATGACACGTTGGAAAGGGGGTCGTGTGTGACCTAAGTTATTTCTGTGGCCAGTCATAGGGGTGCCTCCCCGTCCCCCATGACGCGTTGGAAAGGAGGTCGTGTGTGACCTCAATTATTTCTGTGGCCAGTCATAGGGGTGCCCCCCCCCCCGCCCCATGAGACGTTGGAAAGAGGGTCGTGTGTAACCTAAGTTATTTCTGTGGCCAGTCATAGGGGTGCCTCCCCGCCCCCCCATGACACGTTGGAAAGGAGGTCGTGTGTGACCTAAATTATTTCTGTGGCCAGTCATAGGGGTGCCCCCCTCCCCATGAGACGTTGAAAAAGGGGTCATGTGTGACCTAAATTATTTTTGTGGCCAGTCATAGGGGTGCCTTCCCGCCCCTCATGACACGTTGGAAAGGGGGTTCGATGTGACCTAAGTTATTCCTGTGACCAGTCACAGGGGTGTTTTCCCGCCCCCCATGAGACGTTGGAAAAGGGGTCGTGTGTAACCTAAGTAATTTCTGTGGCCAGGCATGGGGGTGCCTTCTCCCCCCCCCCATGACGCGTTGGAAAGAGGGTCATGTGTAACCTAAGGTATTTCTGTGGCCATTCATAGGGGTGCCTTCCCGCCCCCCCATGACACGTTGGAATGGGTGCAGTGTGTAACCTTAGCAATTCTACACTTCGTACCGACATTTCCCTTCTTTTCTCTAAAACGGTCAGTCGTAGGGTAAAAATATATTTAACATAAAATATGTATTTTTAAAAGATCTGAAACTATTGTTTGAAGCTTTTTTGTAAATTTTTATTATTTACTGAAATAAACGGAAAAACATGAAATTTTTATAGTTTTTTGGAGGTTTGACCTTGAAAATCAAATTGGCGGGTATTTTCACTATCATATTCGTGATCAGCACGTCGAAACACATAGGTATACGGAGTTACAAATTAATCGGAGGTAAGCGCTTTTCGGAACTCCACGCAAAAAATCTAAACAGTCCGTTTTTATAATATAAAAAGCATAAAATTTCACATTTTTCACACTTACCCCATCTATTTGAATAATTTTCGGCCTAAAAGTACAGCCAGCGCCACCCTCGGCCGTACTCAACATTTCCGTCACTTTCATTTCAGAGTGTCACGGCCCTCCTTTTACAACAGTAATAGATCGTATAAATATGCAAATATATATAATATTACTCATCCAATTAACACAATCATTTTTCTTGATACCTTTTTCGAAAAACAAGAGTACTGACATATACTTCATGTGATATTTGTAATCCGATAGGAGATCTGTCATAGACAGAGAAATTCAAAAATCAACTCCGATCAAACCGTTTAATGAACTCGAGCAAAAGTTTTTTTTCCCTAAATCGAGATTTTATCAGTTTTCCTACATACACTCTCGTTATCCCATAGTTAAACTCTTATTTTCAGTACAAATTCATTTAGTTTCAATCCCATGTAAACAAGTGGACTGCCCGCTCTCGTCATATTTGATCGAATGATTGTGCGTGCGCTGACAAAGCGGGAAAGCTTTGAAAATAGCCTACGATTTTTTCAATATGAATTAAATAATTATAAATATATATATATATATATATATATATATATATATGTATATATATATATATATATATGAATATATAAATATATATTATATATATATATATATTGTCTATAAAATCATGATAAAAAGTAACTAAATTGCAAATTACTAGATCACATAATTTTATATTATATATATGGATGCAAATTCGGTTGATTCTGTATAAGAGTCAGGTTTCAGTTATGTTATTCCGTACATTGAACCACAAGTCTGTTTTTATCGATTTTGACATTTTGACTTTTGGAGATGAAATAATAAGCAGGCCATTCTGATGCACTAATAAAATCTTTTGGAATTCGTTGGATCATTTAGTAATGTGTAGAATTTGTTAATATTTTATTACGTGCTGCAAAACGGTATGCTTATTGTTTATTTAATTTAAAAAAAATACTGTCAATATAGCTTCATCTATAAGATAAAATTATCACCAACCTAAAGTTCATTCATTTGAAAGTTATTTATTATATTATTAGTTTCATTACATAAGTATATAAAAACTAAATTTCAATTATTATATTACAAAAATTGAAATACCACCTTTTTATAATTATAATAATAATTATAATAAATATTTTTTATAAATTTTTAACAAATAAGAACTGTATACAGTTCTTATTTTTTAAAGAAAATGTTTCCAAACTGAATAATCATTCATCTTTTCAAGTTCTATTAAAATTATTTAATAGAATTATTATCTCATGACTTTGAAAAATTGTATTTTTGATTTAATAGTAATTTTTTTTTAATTCTGCTCTCACAAAACACGTGCACTGTGACAGCACGTATGGTAGCACGCTGTGCTGCACATTGTGCACACCGAGTGTGCTCACCCGGAGTGAACATTGATCACCCTCAGCTCGTGCATACACCGTGCTTGCGTTCTTGGCGCAACATCGTGCTCGCACATCGTGCAGCTACAGTGCGCCCTCACGCATTGTTATCTGGGTACAGTTCTCATTTGTTAAAAATTTATAAAAATTACTCATTATAATTATTATTATAATTATAAAAAGGTGGTATTTCAATTTTTGTAATATAATAATTGAAATTTAATTTTTATATACTTATGTAATGAAACTAATCATATAATAAATAATTTTCAAATTAATGAACTTTAGGTTGGTGATAATTTTATCTTATAGACGAAGCTATATTGACAGTATATTTTTTTTAATTATATAAACAAGCATACCGTTTTGCAGCAGGTAATAACATATTAACAAATTCTACACATTACTAAATGATCCGACGAATTCCACAAGATTTTATCAGTGCATCAAAATGGCCTGCTTATTATTTCATCTCAAAAAGTCAAAATGTCAAAATCGATAAAAACAGACTTGTGGTTCAATGTATGGAATAACATAACTGAAACCTGACTCTTATACAGAATCAACCGAATTTGAATCCATATATATACAGTGAGGCCAAATTCATAGTAGTAATAGTCATAAGTGCGAAAGAGATGCTCTTATGCGCCACCTACTATAGTGTCTCACTTGCACTCACGCTTCTCTATGACTACTATAAAGTTGACCTTACGGTATATATATATATATATATACACTTACCCGGCGCAGAGGCTACCGTGATCAACAAGGCGGTTCCTCCAGGGCGAGGGCTCTTCCATTTCACTACGGTTGAGCTCACCCTTGCAAATATCCATAATGTGGATATCTCGGGCGTATAATTTTTTTTAGTCGGAACTGCGTACGTGCTGTCCCGGACTCCTTCGGTTTCGGTTTCGATTCCTTCCATTTCAGTTTCGATTCCTTTGGAATAGAACCGAAGGGCTTATGACAAAGCCACCGAACGCGTCCTCGGGTTGCGGATGGAGGGTCCCCGTGCCAAGGGTTTCTGCTGAATATGTTTACAATCATTAATAAGCAGTCGCGGACAATTTTCCAGGGATGGTCCCGAAGTAATAACCCCTAAGCGGAGGTGTAAGAACCGTGCCGAAAGCTGCATGGCACCTGGGTGAGGTGTCTTTAACGGTGACTCTGGTATACCGGGCGACCTCTCAGAGTATCAGCCTTATCCTTGCACGCGGGGCTCTACAAGGATGGACGAACCCTTTCCCTAGCTACTCGTGGGAACAACAATGAAACAACCAAACCACGAAAATGTTGTAGATGCGGTTCAAAACGATCGAACGCGCACAGCACCCGACAATGGGTCGGCGAACAATGCCGTTCATCCTAGAGTTCGGGGTGCTGAAAATAATTTAGATGGAAACACGACGACGAACCGGCGAAACGCCCACATTGAGTGGACGGATCAACTTAAGAATGACGTGCCAGATTGCTACGATGCCAGCATTATCCCTGTTCGCGAAGGCTTTATGGCACGTATGCATACTCTGTGATGCCAGAAACACCCAGAGCTTCAGCACGTTTCGCATCAGTCTTTGCGAAATCAAGCCGACTACCTCCGGAAAAATGGATATGTATGCGGAGCACTTTCTCAACCGCTGCTTGAGCAAGCTGCAGACGAAGATGAAACGACATTAAGAGCAACCGCAGAAAGCAGGCACCTTCTGGAAGATGATCGCAATTTCAGTACAAGGAGGAACATCAACATGCAAGTTCCTCTTAAGCCCCAAGATCTGGCTGAAATGGATGCCTGCCTTCGTGGAGATATCTCGCAAGAGTCCGACCTCTGGACCATCAATTGTTCAGTTTATGGTGCTGCGAGAGCTTTGGCTGGTTCAAATCAAAGGCTGAAACCGACGATGGATCAAAAGACAAGAAGACGCTTGCATCAACTGAACAAGAAAATTGGATGGGCAAGACCGAATGCGTCCCGTGTTCAATGTGTGATTGACTACAAAACATCTGGTAGACCGTTCACGGAAAGGGTTCGAAAGTTCGCCCAAGAACTAAGGACCTTGAATCACATAATAAACAAGTCAAAGCTGCTGACAATCAAGCAGCATATTGTTGACAAAATAAGGCTGTTATCTGACGCAAGGAGGAGGATACAGAAGAGGGAGAGATGGATCAGGGAGAATCAACAGTTTCTCGCTGACCCATCACGCCTCTTCAGTGATCCCCCTGTTTTTGTAAAAAAATCCACCCAAGCCCAAGGAGGTAGAGACTTTTTGGAGAGAGGTGTACAAGATCCCGAAAACACTAGAGTTGAAAGAAGATACTGACAATATCATCCGCTTCAAGGAGTTTTGCGACAGCCTCATAAAATCTAAGGAGGAGTGTCCATCAGTCACTGCCGAAGAGGTGAAAAAAGCACTTAGAGGCACGAAGAACTTTCGCGGTGCTGGACCAGATTGTATTGAGAACTTTTGGTGGAAGAAGTTTACTTCTATACACCAACATTTGGCCGACATATTCACCTCATATTTAAAGTCGAAGACGCCCATTCCGCAGTGGCTGGTGTTACGACGCACTATACTCCTACCAAAAAAAGGCAACTTGTCCAAACCAGAGAATTACAGGCCAATAACTTGTTTGAACACACTGTATAAGATCTTTACAGCTGTCCTAAATAACAGGATTGTTCGACGAATTGAGCCTGTATGGCGAGAGATGTACGAACAACGTGGCTAGAAAAAAGGTGTAGCAGGCTGTCGGAAGAACCTGCTGATTGACAGGTGTGTCTGTAAAGACGCTACAGTCTATCATCGCTTCCTGTCGATGGCCTGGATTGACTACCGGAAAGCTTTCGATTCAACCTCTCAGCTCTCATATACTTTGATATACTTATCATCTGTCCGTTGGAAAGCTTGAAGGTACATCCACACATAGTGAGATGCATAGAGAGATTGATGCCTCTTTGAAAAACTAGATTTACCATCTCATCTAGGAATTATCGTCTGACGACGAACAACGTCACCTTCCAGAGGGGCGTCTTTCAAGGGGATAGTATGAGCCCTTTGCTTTTTTGCATCACACTTCTGCCTCTATCTCTCGCACTACGAAATTCTCCTGGATACCTCTGTGGCGACACTAATCAGCGTGAGCATAAGGTCACTCATGTATTTTATATGGATGACCTGAAGATCTATGCCGCTGGTAAAAGAAAACTTCAAACTGCTATAAATATCGTCAAGAAATACGCAGGAGAGATTGGGATGGACTTTGGTTTGGACAAGTGTGCCAAAACTCATTTGGAGAAAGGAAAGATTACTGGCGTTCCCAAGGACCCTGAGCTTGTGGATATAAGTGTTATTGGACATCTTAACACTGGAGAGACCTATACATACCTGGGCGTGCCTCAAAGCCGCATTCAGGACGTAACATCAGTGAAGGAGTCTCTCCGAAGTAGATGCAAGCATCTTCTTCGACAGATTTGGTCTTCCAATCTGTCGGCGTTGAACAAAGTATCTGCGACTAACATGCTTGCCGTCACGGTTCTACTCTACTCGTTTGGGGTGGTTCAATGGACGAAGAACGAGCTTAAGGGGAAACAGTAGGTTTGACTGAGAGCATGACCGACTGCAGCGACATCTATAAAAAAAACGGAAATATGGTTTAGTGCCCCCTGGCAAAAAAAGGTGAAAACTTGTACCCGAAAATCTGTAGTATTCTGTTGGTAAAAATTTTGACCTGTTAGAGGGAGAAACTTAGCAATGAGAGAGACAGCAAATCTGCAAACATTTTTATTGCACCCTCCCATCTGTCATTTCAGCTCCCTTACCCAGCATACCTGCTCAGCTTTAGGGAAATACTATTTCTAGATATTTGTGACTAACTTAAACTTTCAACTTCTCAAGCTATTCGAATGGAAGGAACAAATTCGTTGTAATTGAACTTCCCAAATATTTGGAAATTGTTCACATAATTTGTTTATGGAAATATAAACTGTTATATTTCACCAAATATTATCAAACATATATTATTTATATGAATTTTTGCAGCAATTCATGTATTTTGTTGGAAATTCGTCTTTTTGATTAAAAATTAATTTTGTTAAAAATTCATCTTTCTTTGTTTTTAATTTCTTAAAATAGAAAATGGAATACTCTTTTCCAATCAACAAAGTAGTTCAACTTCGGAACAAGAAGCGTTGAATTTTCAACGAAAAAAATGTTTTTAACGAAAAATGTAATAGTTGATATTTCAAGCAAGAACAGATTTTTATTTTAAATGAAAATCAGCTGAATTGAATAAAGAAGGACTAATTTTTTAATAGAACAGTAAAATGCCTGAACGAAGCAAATGAATTTTCAACGAAAACAGATGAAATTTCCAAACAGTTATTTGCACTTTTTATCAAAAGATAAGATTTCCATAAAATAGTTGAATTTTCAACAAAATAGTTACATTTTCAATCAAAAAGATGAATTCATACCAAAAGACACTGATTTTTAAACGAAATACTTGAATTTTTTATTACAAAATAAATTAAGAATATATATATCAATTTTCAACCATACAGTTAACTTTCCTACCAATTTCCTGAATTTTTGAGCCAAAGATACGAATTTTCTACCGAAATTGTGGAACGAATAGCTCCCAGATAAGACTTTGGCTATTTGTACCGATAAACTTCCGAAAAGCTGATACCTTCGACTAACGCCCCTCCCCCTGAGGTGTTAGAAAGGGGCATGAATGTCACCTATGTACATTATTTCTGTGACCAGCCACAGAGGTGTCTTCCCGCCCCCCACAAGACGTTGGAAAAGGGTGAGGATGTGACCTACAATATTTTCGTGACCAGTCACAGACAGGTCCCGCCCCCCATAAGCCTGAGATTGTATTGGGGCCTCCCAGATCTTTTTGTAAAAAGTAAAGCGCATTACATTTGTTATTTAATTTTTTAAGTTTGTAGTTTTTTAGAATTTGAAAAATGTTCAGAGGGTTCGTAACTCATTGTTGATTGTTATGGTTGTTACACCCTAACAAAAAAAAATATTATAAGAAATTGAGTGTGGGCTGATAATGATTTTCCAATAATGATTTTCCTATACTGAATTTCTAATAACTTTTTCACGATTCTAGAAAAATCTTCATAGAAAATGATTATAAGAAACTCAGTATAGAAATAATTGTATAATGTAATTGAATCTTTCATATTTGCGGTTGATACAAGCAATAAAGACAATATATACAGGTAGCAAAGCGAGTGAAAGGGTAAATGAGAAACCGAGTGACTGGTTCTATATTATGCAAGGCGAGAAACAATATGTTCTCGTGGCTATTTATCATATTCATGGATAAGTGTCTAAGAACTGCCCTCTTCGACGAAGAAGGTGTAGATCTAGAAACCTTCAAGGTACGTGTGTTATCTTTCGCAGATGACAAAATTGTTATCGCAGAATCAGTCGAGGACTTGCAAAGAATGTTGAATAAACTTAATACAAGCATGAAGAACATGGGCCTCAAAATTAACGTGAATAAAACGAAAATCATGGTGTTTGAGGGAAAAAGTAAGAAAACAATATGCAACATTGTCCTAAATGATGAGAGATTAGAACTAGTTGACAAGTACGTATATGTAGGTAGTCTATTCACTAACGACGGAAAAATAGATGGGGAGTTAGATAGGCGCATCAATAAGTATAAGCAGGTTATCGGTAGAGCAGGGTCCATCCTCAAAAATAAAAACATATCAAAAAAAGCTAAAATGGCCATACATAATTCTATATTTGTACCGACTGTGCTATATGGTAGCGAGACATGGACCTGTCAAGAAAAGGACAGGAGTAAAATCAACGCGATCGGCATGAAACCTCTGTGCATAATATGGGGGAAAAAAACTGATGGACAAAGTCCGAAACGAGACAATCCTCAAAGAATGTGGTACAGGAGACACACTAGTTGACATATGGGAAAGAAATCAGCTAAGGTGGTTCGGAGTTCGGACATCTTGAATACGAATTTTCTACCGAAATTGTGGTACGAATAGCTCCCAGATAAGACTTTGGCTATTTGTACCGATAAACTTCCGAAAAGCTGATACCTTCGACTAACGCCCCTCCCCCTGAGGTGTTAGAAAGGGGCATGAATGTCACCTATGTACATTATTTCTGTGACCTGCCACAGAGGTGTCTTCCCGCCCCCCCACAAGACGTTGGAAAAGGGTGAGGATGTGACCTACAATATTTTCGTGACCAGTCACAGAGAGGTCCCGCCCCCCATAAGCCTGAGATTGTATGGGGGCCCCCAGCTCTTTTTTAAAAAGTAAAGCGCATTACATTTGTTTTTTAATTTTTTAAGTTTATAGTTTTTTAGAATTTAAAAATGTTCAGAGGGTTCGTAACTCATTGTTGATTGTTATGGTTGTTACAACCTAACAAAAAAAATATTATAAGAAATTGAGTGTGGGCTGATAATGATTTTCCAATAATGATTTTCCTATACTGAATTTCTAATAACTTTTTCACGATTCTAGAAAAATCTTCATAGAAAATGATTATAAGAAACTCAGTATAGAAATAATTGTATAATATAATTGAATCTTTCATATTTGCGGTTGAATTCAATTGTCTTCAAATAAAAACCTTTTTTGCTGGAAATATTTGTTTGAAAAAGAATTCTACTATTTGGTTGAGAATTCAACTATTTTGTTGAAAATTCGTGTTTTTATTACAATCGTTCCTGGTTGAAATATCAACTGTTATTTTATTTGAAATAATAATTTTTTTTTTAATATCAACTAATACATTTTTCGTTCAGAATTCATCTTTTGTGGTTCCAAACTCAACTACTTGGTTAATAGTTTAATTGCTTCGTTAAAAATTAGAATAATTTTTTTTTCAAGTTCGTTGTTTTATTGGTTGAAAATTAATTTTTTCTTTACTGAAAATTTAAATATATCATTTCTGGTTGAAAATCGATATTTTTTCATAGAAAATTCATCTATTTGGTTAGAATATTATATTTTTTTTTGAATGGTTGTATTTATTGATAGAAAATTAATATACTTGGTTAAAAGTCATATTTTTGGTTCAATTTAAATTTTTTGTTGAAAATTTTACTACTGGGTTGAATGTTGAACTACTTTGTTGAAAATTAATTTTTTTGTTGACGATTCATCATTTTATTAATAAAAAGATCTTATTTTCGTTTGTGTACTGGTCCAATTATATTTATCAAAACTTGCAACGTTTCAAAATTTATTAATATTTTTTTTAAACTTTCATTCATCGTTATAATTATTCATCATTTTAGTTGGAAATTCATGTTAGTTTCTGAAAATGTCACTATTTTGTTGATCATGTGCTTGTTTTGTTTGTTGAAAATTAATTTTATTAATTAAAAAATGAAGTATTCCATTCTTTTTGTTTGAAAAATCAACTACACTGTTGACATTTGAATTGCTTTTTCAAATTTATTCTTTTGGTTAATGATTCATCAGAATTTTTTTTAAAAAGAATTGTTTTTTTATTCAAAATTAGACTACTCATTTGAAAGTTACATTAGTTTGTTAAAATCAAATTTTTTCGATCGACGATTTATCGTTTTAGTTTACAATTCATCTCTTTTGTTGAAAATTTAATTGTTTTGTTGAAACTTCGTTTTTTCGTTGGAAATTAATGTTTTCAATTGAAAATTGAACTACTCAATTTTTTTCAATTAATATTTTTTGTTGCAAATTCAACTATTTGATTGCAAATTCATATTTTTTTACAGGAAATTGATCTTCTTTACGAAAAATTAATTTTTTTGTTTGAAAATTCAGCTATACTTGGTTGAAAGCTGTACTGCTTAAGCAGTACATAAATTTATTAAACATTCATTCATTTATAACGTGATTCATCATTCTATTTGAAAATTCATCTGTTCCATTGAAAATGTAACTATTTTATTGATTATTCGTTTTTTTGCAAATTTATCTTCTTCAGTTAAATATTCGACTTAGTTGTTGAAAATTAATGTTTTCAATCGGAAATTCAATTATTACATTTTTGGTGTAAAATTGCTACTCTTTAGTTGAGAATTCAACCGATTGGATAATTTAAAAGGCCGTGTCTACGAGTACCGAAATTTCGGTACGAATAACTCCCAGATTCTACTTTGGCTATTTGTACCGAAACTTCGGGGATAAACTTCCGAAAAGCCGATACCTCCGATTAACGCACCCCCTCCCCTCTGAGTTGTTGGAAAGGGGTACGGGATGTGACCTACGTGATTTCTGTGACCAGTCACACAGGTGTC
>CAKNXH010062109.1:7498-28278 GCA_932178445.1 Andricus quercusramuli
CAAAAAGGCGTATTCAGTTGTAGTCCCATATGTCAAGAGCTATGCTAAGCTTTCTGATATTTCTACCTATCCTATCATGACTGTGAGGTCATACTACAATACTCACTATTCCGCAAAAAAGTTTTGCCGTTTTTTGATCGTATGTCAATAAAAACACTGAAATGCATGCAGTAATGCTTAGCGGACCGCGACTTTTTTCAACTGCGCATTTAACGAAAAGCGCGGGTTCATTAAAGATTACAAAGTATAAACTTGTAAGATTATATTAATAATGAATTATTTAAAAAATAAGCTATTCCTTGGGTTCAATTAAAATAATTTTTTAAAAGAAAAAATTTGTTTTAAAGATTTATCTGTATTAAGGTAAATGTCCCAGTAATCGTGACGGTCCCAGTAATCGTGAAACTTCGTTATAGTTTGGATATATTGTTACAAACATGTGTTAAAAGTTACATTTAATGATGAAACTCACTTATTTTTAGCATTTTATAATAGCAAATAGAAATTATATTCATTCGAATAAAATAAAAAGCAAGAAAATTGGCACCACGATTACTGGGACTAAGGTCACGATTACTGGGACGCTTACCTTATCATTGATTGTATTTTTTTATTTCAAATAGACCCGTGCTTTCCGGTAATAGATGAGACTTCACTGTATTATTTATATTATTACGAATAATTCTTGGGAATATGTTCAGGTCATATATGAGTTTCGTGTATTTCAGGGAGCTGAAAGATTCGAACTACACAATGGTCATCACAAAATTTGTGTAAATGTTCCTTTTTTTCATGCCTTTGGCATGATTACTCAAGTTTCAGCTTGGCACGCAGGATCAACATTAATCGTTCCCGCACCAACGTTTAATCCAGTAAACTCCCTGGAGGCTATTGTCCAAGAAAAATGTTCAGCAGTCTTCGGAACGCCAACAATGTGGGTAAGAATTTCTCCTGGACTGGAATTAATTGCACAGCGGGTAATTCCATGATTTTATCGATCACTTCCATTTCAAATTCTCGACTCGCCGTGTTTTACAACTGTCGAGCGGCAGCTTTGATACCAAAGATGAACCTGGGCACTAGATGCTATCGAGTGTGTACATCCAAATTCGTTTATCGGTAACCAGCTGTGCCCAGGAGTTTTCTATTCTGCCGTTCTCCACTTCTCTGATCAAAAATTCAGGGGAATGCAAGCGCTTCTAGTAAAAATCTAGCTGCATACGGTAGTGGATTTTCGAAATTGAAAAACGCTCATGATTGAGTACGTCAGGCATTACTTGGAGGCTTATTATGAGGGTTAGGATAATTGGGGATTTGGAAAGGGATGTCCTACGATCTTCTGTGGGAGGGGGATTTTAGATGAGTAAAAATCCAAAAAGGGCATCCATGGAGTAAAGAATCTAATCTAACTTAATTTGTAATGCCAATGACAGAACCGGAAATCTGCCGGGCGGACAGGGAACCATATGCGTGGGTGGGCGGTCAAAGATGAAAAACTTTATGGCTCAGCTCATGATTCGGTATGTGAATAAAAATGGATAGAGATAGTGTATTTGCAGTTTCAAAAACCACTGTAATATTTGCAGACCGTTATCTGGAAGCAAACTTACCATTAAACCGCGTCAATGTAGGCGCAAAAAGTATTCAGGAGGAGGATTACATTATGGATGAAACTTGGTGAATGTATTGTTTATATATTGAATAAAATATTTGTAAAGTGGAAGACCAAACAGTGAAAGCAAAGTCCTTGGCAAACTGAGATAAAGCATTGATTACAAATATGGTTATAAACATTACAGAAAAAAAAAATGTTCCATATGGAAACTGTAAAAACCCAGGTTTTTGAAAAGGAAAATGTTATGTATAAATAAATTTTCCGGTGCCAAAGGTCAAGTAAACAAAATGAAAATGTTATGTTTACATTTTTTAAAACCTCAAAAACTGATGTATTTCGATGCGCTGATCATGAACATGGACATGAAAATATCTGCAAATATAATTTTCAATGTTGAAACTTGAAAAAATTACGTTTATTTTGTGAAGGGTAAACACTATCCGTACGGGTAAAAAGCATATATTTAAAGCAAACGGAAGGGACTGTCACGCATTTCAGAGTAAGGCCATACAATTTAAAAGTTATTTTCTGGCGTTTGATGCTCTAGATGGAACGTTTTATGTATATATCATAGTTTATCGTCGATTTGCGGCTCAAGAATTATGATTACGGCCCGTCCAGGCAGGAAAGCACCCCTCTGACTGGTCACAGAAATGATGTTTGACTACATGAACAAAATTTATACTGGAGGAATTACTGATAGTCCAGTCAACGAAGCTCTGAAATAACATTTTTAAGGCTGCATCAGAAATGGATGCATTTTTGCATACACCCTATTTTTGGGGTTATAAACCCGAATCTGAAATTCATTTTCAGTTACAATGCTTTTCTCTCCCCGAAAATTGATTTTCCGAAGTTTTCCGCTTTTTTCGCAGGAACTAATGATCGTACCGAAAAAATAATGCAACCACGTTGTCGAGGAGGTCATTTTACATATATAACGACTCTCAAATACATTTTGATAAGTGTAAAATCTCAAGAAACGAGCGATTGTTTGAAAGGGTGATATATATAGATATAGTGCGCGTGTTGCTCCCGCCGACTGATGCGAGAGCGAGAGAGAGGGGAGAGAGCGAGAGAGAGAGAGAGAGAGAGAGCACGAGGTTTAAGATTGTACGTCGAAATATATTGCATTTTCAACAAAATAGTTGAATTTCTAGCCTAAAAAGATTTTCCAGCAAAAGAGATGAATTCTTAACCCAAAATAACGATTTTTTAACAACAACGGAATTCGTTTGTAACCCAATTGTTGTGTTAACAACCAAATGGATGAACTTTCAATAAGTTGAATTCTTAAGCCAAGAAGACGAATTTTTTAGGATATAATTCAATTTTCAACCCAATAGGTAAAATTTCGAATAAAAGGGAAAAGTTTCCAAAAATTGAATCGTCAGAGTTTCAGCTTAAATGATTAATTGTCAACAACAACGAAACAATTTTCAACCAAGAAGACTGATTTTGTACCAAGAAGATAAGTGTTCTACTAAAAAAGACTAATTTTAACAAAAATATATAAATTTTCAATAAAATTGTTGAACTTTGAAGCCGAAAATATTATTTTTCAACAAAAAACTTAATTTTATACAAAATATTTCTTGCAAAAAAATAGATCAATCCCCTGGAGTTCGCACAGAAATTTAGGTACACGTTGGTATGGTATTATAATAATCTTATTTTACAGAAAATAAAATATAAAAAATAAATGAATTCTCAACTCAAAAAGATCGATTTTTGAACGAAAAATGGAATATTTAAATTTTCAGTTAAAACAAATAATTTTCAACCAAGAAAAATGGGCTTTCCCACAAAATAGTCAAATGCTCAACACAAAAAATGTCAATTTGATTTCCAACTTGGAAAAAACGAATATTCAATTTTTAAAAATGAGTTTTCTACCAAAAAGACCTATTTTCAAAAAAATACATTAATTTTAAAATAAAAAAATATCAATTTTTAAGCAGCAATGAAATATTTATTACAAAAATTTATTTGCGACTAACATCAAAATGAATTTTCAACCAAATAGTTAAACTTTTAGTTCAAGAAATGAATTTTTGACTAAAATAATGAATCTTCATTCAAAAAATGATTTTTTTACTAAATAGTTAAATTTTCAATTTTAAAGATTAATTTTCTAGAAAAAAAGACAAACTTTGGAGAAAATACACTAATCTTTTACTAAAAAAGATAAATTTTCAGCTAAAAATAGAATAGTCAAATTTTCATTCAGGAAAATCAATTTTCAGCAACGACGAAAAACAAATTTTCCATCAAATAGTTGAATTTTCACCTAAATCACATATATTTTCTACCGAGAAGATTAATTTTCTACCAAAAAAAGAAACATTTGGAAGAAACGTGAATCTTCATTCAACCAAAAAATTATTTTTATTTCGAACCAAAAACGTTTGAATTCAACAAAATTTTTTTTTGACAAAACAGTTGAATCCTCAACCAGAACAGATAAATTTTCAACCAGAAAGTTTTGATTTTCAACCAAATAGTTAAATTTTTAACCAAATAAATGAATTTTTAACTACAATTATGAATCTCCAACCCAAAACATGAATTTTCGACTAAAACTATGGATCTTTAACAAACAAACAAAAAATTTTCTACCAAAAAATACTAATTTTTAACAAAATACATGAATTTTCAACTAAAAAAGATAAATTTGTAATGAACAATGGAATATTAACATTTTCAGTTGAAAAATTTCATTTTCAACAAACAAAGCAATGAATTTTTATCCAAATAGTTAAATTTTCAGTTGAAGAAATGATTGCTTTACTAAAATAATGAATCCTCAAACAAAAAACGAATTTTCAACCAAATAGTTTAATTTTCAAAACAAAAGATGAGTTTTCTACCAAAAAAGACAAAATTCGAATAAAATACACGAATTTTGAACTAAAAAAGGATAATTTTTACCCAGAAATACAATAGACAAATTTTCAGTCAGAAGAATGAATTTTCAGCAACAAAAAGAAACGAATTTTCAAGAAAATAATTCAACTTTCAACAAGAAAAAAAAAAGTTTTTAACAAAAAGATGAACTTACAACTAATGTGATGACTTTTCTACCAAGAAAAACGAATTTTCAACAAAATAGTAGAATTTTTACCTAAACTAGATACATTTTCAACTTGGAAGAGGAGAGTTCAATTTTCAACTAAACAGAGAAGAATTTTCAGAAAGATAAATTTCCAGTCGAGAAAACTAGTTTTCAGTTTAAAAAAAAAAATAATTTTCGACTGAGGAAATGAAAATTCATCCATAAAGACAAATTTCCAGCCTAGAAGATTAATGTTCTGACAAGCAGTATGAATTTTCAACTATGTCGATACAAATTAAATGCTTTGTTTGTTGAAAATAAAGTTTTTTAACTGAAAATGTTAATATTCCATTGTTCTTTACAAATTTATCTTTTTTAGTAAAAAATTCATGTATTTTGTTAAAAATTAGCATTTTTGGCAGAAAATTCTTTTTTTTGTTGAATTCAAACGTTTTTGGTTTAAGATAAAAATATTTTTTTGGTTGAATGAAGATTCACGTTTTTTTCAAATGTATCTTTTTTTGGTAGAAAATTATTTGGAAATTAGTGAAAAATGTATCTGATTTAGGTGAAAATTCAATTATTTGGTTGAAAATTTGTTTTTCCTCGTTGCTGAAAATTGATTTTTCTGAATGAAAATTTGACTATTCTATTTTTAGTTAAAAATTGATGTTTTTTAGTTAAAATTCGTGTATTTCCTTCAAAGTTTGTCTTTCTTGTTAGAAAATTCATCTTTAAAATTGAAAATTTAACTATTTGGTAAAAAAAATAATTTTTTAGATGAAGATTCATTATTTTAGTTAAAAATTCGTTTCCTCAACTAAAAGTTTAACTATTTGGTTGAAAATTCATTTTGTTGTTAGTCGCAAATGAATTTTTGTAATAAATATTTCATTGTTGCTTGAAAATTGATATTTTTTGAGTTGAAAATTGATGTATTTTTTTGAAAATAGGTCTTTTTGGTAGAAAACTCATTTTTAAAATTTGAATATTCGTTTTTTCCAAGTTGGAAATTAAATTGACATTTTTTCAGTTGAGCATTCAACTATTTTGTGGAAAAGTCCTTTTTTCTTGGTTGAAAATTATTTGATTTAACTGAAAATTTAGGTATTCCATTTTTTGTTCAAAAAGTGATCTTTTTGAGTTAAGAACTCATGTATTCTTTATATTTTAATTTCTGTAAAATAAGATTATAATAAGACCGTGTCAACGCGTACCGAAATTTCGGTGCGGAAAGGGGAAAAGCTATTTTTTGGAAAGAAATATTTGGTATAAAATTAAGTTTTTTGTTGAAAAATAACATTTTCGGCTTCAAAGTTCAACAATTTTGTTGAAAATTTATTTATTTTGGTTAACATTAGTCTTTTTTAGTAGAACTCTTATCTTCTTGGTATAAAATCAGTCTTCTTCGTTGAAAATTGTCTTTTTGTTGTTGTTGACAATTAATCATTCAAACTGATACTCTGACGATTCAATTTTTGGAAAAATTTCCCTTTCATTGAAAATTCTACCTATTTGATGGAGGATTTCACTATCTGTTAAGAATTCGTTTCTTTTTCGTTTCATTCAATCGTTTGAAAGTTCATCTTCAGGTAGAAAATTGATCTTTTATGGTATAAAGGTCGTCTTTTTTAGTTGAAAATAAACTTTTTGGTTGAAAATTCAACCTTTCGGGTTGAAAATTGAATTAAATTCTAAAAAAATCGTCTTTTTGGCTTAAGAATTCAACTGTTTTGGGATAAATTTTCATTTTCTTTTAGTTTTGAAAATGGACCATTTCGGTGAAAATTGCATCTTTTTAGGTTGAAAATTCATCTTTCTTGGTTAGAATTGAACATTTCTGTTGAATATTCCACTGTCTTCGAAAAAATCGTCTTTTTGACTTAAAAACTTAACTATTTGGTTAAATTTTAAACTATTTTGTTGTAAATTTCCATTATTATTGAAAGTTCATCTACTTGGTTGTTAACACAACAATTGGGTTAGAAGCGAATTCCGTTGTTGTTAAAAAATCGTTATTTTGGATTAAAAATTCATCTCTTTTGCTAACAAATCTTTTTAGGCTGGAAATTCAACTATTTTGTTGAAAATGCAATATATTTCGACGTTCAATCTTAAACCTCCCATATTGAATTCAGAGTCCAGTCAATGAAATAAAATTTTTAATTTTCAGTTACCAAGCTTCCTCTCGCCGACTGATGCTCGTGCGCTCTCTCTCTCTCTCTCTCTCGCTCTCGCATCAGTCGGCGGGAGCAATACGCGCACTATATCTATATATATCACCGTTTCAAACAATCGCTCGTTTCCTGAGATTTTACACTTATCAAAATGTATTTGAGAGTCGTTATTTGTGTAAAATGACCTCCTCGACAACGTGGTTGCATTATTTTTTCGGTACGATCAGTAGTTCCTGCGAAGAAAGCGGAAAACTTCGGAAAATCAATTTTCGGCGAGAGAAAAGCATTGTAACTGAAAATTAAGTTCAGATTCGGGTTTATCACCCCAAAAATAGGGTGTATGCAAAAATGCATCCATTTCTGATGCAGCCTTAAAAATGTTATTTCAGACCTTCTTTGACTGGACTATGAACTAGTTAGGTTGTGGCGGATATGAGAAAAATTCGGTGAATTAACAATAACTGTTCTGTAAATCATTTCGAACTGTTGGGTCATAATTACAGAACTGATAATAAGTACTAAAAATCGGTGCCGTAAAAGTTCAAAATGATTATTACGAATGAGTTGAAGAGAAACTACAACTGTGCTCTGAGAACCACGGTTCTCGGTCGCTTAAAATTACAGAACTCTACTGTGTTTTAGAATACATGGACGTGGCGGCGCGCTAAACATGTGTATGTCGCGAACACAGTTGCGATACGACAGTAGCGTTGCGTCAGTGTGTGTCACTGATGTGCGTCCCGGCATCGCATCAGCGAGATTCAATAAAGAATCACTTATCAAAATTACAAAAACAATAAATCATTGGAATCACCATGTACATTTCGCATTTTTTCCAGTTTTTTTATATCTTAAAATAATTATTTTGAAAATTGATCAACAATTGCTCACGTGATGTTTTAAAATTGTTTACGACTTTGGTAACGAAGCTAACTCTCGTTATTCAACACAGCGTTGTATCTAAATAAAAATATTTTTATATATAATTTTCTTGAAAAAAAAATCTCATTAATTAAAAATGTACTGAGAAAAGTGCTTCATTAATGAGTTCTGTAAATGAGGTGACTTCCTAAAACCAAAAATGTATAATAGTTCGTTATTTTGACATTGTCGAAGCTTGAAAATGCTTGAACGTTTCAAATAATTTATTTAAATTGTTCTCAACTTTTACAGCACAAAATAAACAATTTTACTGATATAATAAAAATAAAGTTATCGCATAGTAGTTAGACTTAATTTTGTCAGTAATGTATGGAAGTGGTTTTGGAAGGTGTAGACTTGTACAATTTCAGTAAAATGTTAATACAATTGACAGGGTTATTGGACCAGGAACTGTTTTAATATTTAAATAACCTATATATCCCAGATTTTTTCTATTTTTCTTCTTCAGAGTTATTCATCCCGAAAAATATTAGAAACCCACATAGAATTAGTGAATAAAAATCTGATCAAATTCAAAGCAATTTGAGGTGAATTTAAAAACCTTCAAATTGTATTTAAAAAATTGAAAATTGAAATAAAATCCATTGAAATCAGTGGTTTAAAAAACTGAGAAATGGGTGTAGATCTGAATTTAATAATGTCGTTAACCCTTGGAATCTTTGTTTTAATTTTTTTTAAAGAAATGTCACTAAAGTGATACATTATAATATTAAATTAATGAATATAATATCCAATGAACGAAATGTTATAAAAATCTTGAAAGTAAGGTGTCGGATTATGTTGCACGTAGCAAGTCTTACTTTGTCAATTTAAAAAATAATCTGCTTTTTGTAATAATTTTATGTAAATTCAAAACACTTGTGACATTTATATTTAATTTACTGGAATATTTTTCGCTATCATTAGAGGAACTTCTTCAAATCATATACAATGTTCTCGAATCAAATAAGATTTTCTGTGAAATCTATAGAAAAATGTATATTTCACCTTCCTGGAGAATAAACCTAGTTTTTTTCTCTACAGAAAAGTTAATTAGTGCGCGCATAGTGCATTTTTCCAGTATTATTTATTCAATAGGTTTGAATACCTATTTTTATAAATGTATTAACAAGAGTTTTCCATACAAAATTTGTTTTATTTCATATCTTAAACCTTTTGGAAAGTAGAGGAATTGGTTCTAACTGATTTTTAAATTCAGTGTCTTGATACGCTACTTTCTAAAAATCGTTTCCAATTTCCAAAAATTAAATTTTTGGTATTAAAAATATTTTCGAAACTGGAAATTATATTTCAGTTCATGTAAAATAATAATGATTGTTGTCTTAATCTGTAAACTGAATTTTCTTTTATTCAACACAAATATATTTTTTTACAAGCCCATTACTATAGAAAGAAATATATTTTTACATTAAAAATGGATCCTGCTATACTGAACATTAATAGAAACTTTTATAATTATATCGTCTCACATTTAAACTTTTGAAATTAAAACATTTAACACATTAATTATTATGATTACGTTTAAAATTAAACAATCTTTTAAAAGAATTCAAGTTTTTAAGTTTACAATTTCAAATTTAAAAAGTGTGAAATTCGGAATTATAAAATCAGGGTGTCTAGCAACCCGGGAATTCCAGCAATTCTAGCAAATCCGGGAATTTGCTTGGAATCTTGTGCATCTTGAAAAATGCGAGAAAATAATGGAAATTCCTGAGCAGATCTGGGAAATATGTGGTCACAAATTTAGGTAGAAATTTTCATTTTCTGCGTGGAATTATTATTATAAAGTTATACGATTCAATGGTAAAAGCGCGTGACGATTTGGTCGTGATCGATTTATTGGTAACCAATCAGAAGCTGTGAAACTTTTGAAATTTACTAACCAAAACCAGGGGCAGGTAATCAACCTGTCTACTGATGCCAGAATAAAAGTGAAAATTTTTTTGGATTTTTTCTAGAAAATTTCTGATCGTATTATCGTCCTTAGTTTGAATTATACACTATTGGCATTAAAGCTTAAAATTGCTTTCATTTAAACGCTGAATACTTTACGCTTATAAAAAGGAAGCTCTCAATATTATTCAATGGAATAATTTTAAATGAAATGACATATAAATCCACGTTTTTATTTTCCATGCCCTAAATGGAAGAATGAATCAATACATTTTTAAATTTTGAAAATTATATAATTTTGAATTTTTAATTTTTGATTAGAAACATTAAAATTTAAACATTTTTTAATTGATGGTTTAAAATCAAATTTTTAATTTGAAGTCGTTCACAATAAATAATTGGTCAGTTGTTATTTATAAATTGAAAATTTCCATTGCAGTTTCAAAATTCAACAAAATGAAACAATTAAAATTCTTACCATAAAAGGTTAGACTTTGCACTCAACGATTCAAGACTTCATATTTGAAACAATTCACTGTCAAATTGCTTAATTTTGAATATTTGATTTATAATTGCTTGTTTTAAATAAACAACCTAATACTGCTAAATATTTTGAAAATGCCTTTTTTAATTAAAAATTTTCAATTCGCAATGGGTTAAAAATGGAATATTTAAAACTGAAACAATATTTGAAAGCGTACAATTTGAAATTAAATAAAAGAGTTTAATAGGGTTATTTCCAAAGTCAGATATCACTTTTCTAATGAATGGATCTTATAGCTTATAAAATTCTAATTTTAAAAACGCCCATAAAATATTTGTTACATATTGTATACTATTTTTAATTTAATGTTGAAATTTGAATTTTCTATCACGATGTCGATTGGAGGGCCCCTCTGACGTCAAAGGGGTCGGATTTTCCACCAATCACAGCTTATGTGTCAGTGGTTCTCAAATATCTTTTTCTGTGCCGATGTTTTGTTTTTGGTTATCTGCACGTCGGAAATAGTAGTCGCAAAATATTATTTAAAAAAAAGTCAAAGGAAGGTTTCGTAAAAGCCAATAGCGGAAATCTACCGAAAATAGATATGTTTATGGTAGCGGAGTATTTTAAGGGTAATTGTGACTTCGTAAGTGCAGAAATACGAGGAGTGAAAGTGCAACGGTAAAGCGCATTTATAAATATATTATTTCTAACAATTATTGTACAATTATAGTTTGTCATAATTTATTAAACTTCTGAATACGTGAATTTTGTATTTTATATATAAAAATGTGTTTTCCATAATACGAACATGTCCATGTATGTACGTATCTTATAGGTTATGCTTCGCTACTGTGATATAGAAGTTTTTGTTAGTGTCAAAAATGAAAATACTTTTTTGCACAAATTTTCTTTTCACAATAAATTAAGCTATCAAATAAAAATAGTTAGAATTGACACCTGACAGTGGCCTAACCTCTTTACCATAAATTTCGTTAGTTTACTTCAAAGCCACATCGTCACATTGATAATTATGAGAACCTCTGAGTCACGTGACACCAACTTGAATAAGTGTTTTCCCGCCTTCAATTTTTAATAATTTTTTTCTGTTGAATGACTCAACAGAAAAAAAAATTGGAACGCACATTGAGTTGAGATTAAAATTAGGTATTAAAAAATGATGTTATCTAAAATTGTGAAACAACCCTATTATGAGTCTATTTACTTTGAATTATTTTAAAATTGGAAATAGTTTATAAAGTTTCAATCCAACGTTTACACTTGTTTAACTACTAAATTTGCCACTTTCCGGTTTCCGGGTTTAAAAAAATCCTGGACATTTACCGGTCTGGCGGCTGCCACATTAAAAAATTATTAGCTTTAGGGTAAAAAATTAAAAATTCAAAAGGTCGAAAAAATAAATTTTTCCCAACATTGTTTTCATGTTTTTGTGAACATCAAAGTATGTATTTGTTCTGGCAAAGTTTTAATTAGAAGTTTTTTTCCAAGTTTTACTTTTTATTCATATTAGTATTTACTTCAGTCATTGTTTTACTATTTTTAATCTACGCATATATGTTGGAATTTTTACCCATACATTTTTTAACATTTTCTTATAATTTTTGTATGTTTTGTTTTGAGCGATATGGTAAAACATACAACATTCCGACATCAAATATTTAATACCAGGTTCAAATATTTTTGACCAAAAATGTGTACCAAAAATTTTGGGCACTGGTCGTTTCTCACAAGCGGTGAGAATTTTCTTGGTTAGTATATAAGGACCACTTCGGCCAATATCCTCAGCGTGCGATATTCTGCGTTAGGGAAGTACGTAGCGTGCATTATATGTATGTATGTTAGGTTAGGCTATAGAATCAGATTATGTTTGTGTGCGTACAATAAGTTAAGAATGTGTCTCTCGTGTGTGTCATCCGTCCGTCCTTGCTTCCTACCTTCTAATATACAAAGTAGTAGTATATAAATCGGAATTTTTTTTCGTGTTGGAAACGACGGCGCGGTGATGTAGAAATCACTGAACTCTGCCGTGTTTTTGATTTGAGAAGCGTTCTGTGAAATATCCAGTCCTCCACTTTGTTTTTAACGGACTTTAGTTTCGCAAATTTTAAAGCTTCCCGTTGCTAAAATTACTGTCCCATTTAAGAATTCTTCCTGCATTATATTTAATTCTCATAGAAAAAGTTTTCCAGAATTTAAAAAAACGTAGGTCTGTAATTATTACGGATTTTTTCTCATATCCGCCACATCGGAACTAATTCTGTAATTCCTCAAGTACACATTTTTTCCGTGTAGTTACAAAAATAATGTTGGTCAAACCCCTACCCCTTTCCAACGCCTCGTGGGGGCGGGAAGGCACCCATTTGACTTGGCAGAAAAATAATGTTGGTCAAACACCTACCCCTTTCCAATGCCTTCTGGGGGCGGCAAGGCACCATTTTTACAGGTGACAAACATAATGTTCGTCAAAACCCTAACCCTTTCCAAAGTCTCGAGGGGGCGGGAAGGCACCTCTGTGAATAGTCACAGAAATAATGTTGGTAAAACCCTTACTCCTTTCCAACGTCTCCTGGTGGCGGGAAAGTACCCATTCGACTAGTCACAAAAATAATGTTGGTCGAACCCCTACCCCTTTCCAACGTGTCGTGGAGGCGGAAGGCAGCGCTGTGACTGGTCACAGAAATAAGGTTGGTCAAACTTCTATCCCTTTCCAACGTCTCGTGGAGGCGGGAAGGCATACATTTGACTGTGCAGAAAAATAATGTTGGTGAACACCTACCTCTTTCCAAAGTCTTGTGGGGGCGGGAAGGCATTCACTCCTGTGGCTGGTCACAAAAATAAGGTTGGTCAAACCCTTATCACTTTCCAATGTCACGTGAGGGCGGAAAGCACCCCTGTGAGTGGGCACGAAAATAGTGTTGATCAAACCACTGCTTTCCGATTTTTTTTGGGGCGGAAAGGCACCCTTGTGACTGGTCACAGAAATGATTTTATATATTTATTATACCCAATTCTTGTAATTTAAATGAAATGTCGATTATTTGAGTAAACCAAATTTACCGGGTTGACCTAATATGCTTACGTTGCGCAGTCCGTTTATTAGATGCAGGTCACGCGTGATTCAAAATTAATATTAAGTGTTTTAGGCTGTGGCGTGAACTAGCAAGATGTCCGATACCGAGGGTCAAACAATAACACTAGGCACATGGGACGAAGCTTCACTTCTAAACGATTTTTTCGCAAAAAACAAGCTCTTACCATAAACGTTTCTTCATATTTTTTAATTTTCAAAATATATTTAATCAAATAATAAAATTGATAATTTTCCATTCTAATAAGTAGCAATTTTCGTAATTTAGACGAATAATTAGTTATGTTTAACGAAGTTCCTATTCACACCGAAAATACTGGTCTGCGCTCACGTATTTTCATGAAAAAAATTCTTACAGTTTATTTTTATTGGTTTTAATCTTGAAAATTACATTTTCAGGTATTTGCATGACTATATAGGCAATTCTCTTTTATTTCGTATTTTGCTTTTCATAAAAAACAGCCGGCAACCAGCTTCCTTGCTGTGTAGACTCCACATACTAAAAATTTTGCTCCAACTGTTACTAATCAAAATATTCAACTTTTCTTTCTTGATTCTAATGAAGGATATCATGCTATTTCGAAATCCACCTAAAAATAAAAAAATATGAAAATTAAAAAAATAGCATAGATACTTGAATCTTTTATTACTATATTTTTGCAAAATTTTCGAAAATAGTTTTTTGGAATATTCAAAAAGGATTTTGAGCCAGCGTGGAGTTTCAAGGAAGCTTATCATAGATCTTACAAAGAATAAGCAATTTTCTATGTAAACTTTTTCATCCATCGCGTATTTTTGGTAAAAAATTAAGATTTTTTCAAATTGCCGACATGGGTGTCGACTTTGAGGCTCCTGTGACGCCTCTCAGAATCAGTCCCCTGATTATTTCTAGTCGAGACTTCACAGTGGACAGCTCGACCCTGCTCCACCAGACCACCGCGCCGCATAGTTTAGCCTGGGTCGCAAGATCGCTGTGTAGATCCACATAAGTGTCTCCGGTTTTAAGCCTAGGGCTCTCTTACAGAACCATAGAGTCGCTAATAGCTTCTTGCAATTGTTTTCCAGATGCTCGTTTCATAACAGCTTCTCATCCAGAATGACTCCTAGATATTTAGCTCGTTCTTTGATTTCCAGCTGTTGTCCTCCAAGTTTCAATGTACTCGTGGTTCCCCACTTGTACCTTCTGGTGAAAACAACCGCGTCTGTCTCACTCGGATTAACCGATAATCCAGTTTTCTTGCATCATGCATCCCCTATCATCAGCGCTTGCTGCATTACTCCGAAGAGCGCATCCAGATGCTGGCCGCGCACGATAACCAGTATATCGTCCGCATAGCCTATGACGTTGTAGCCCTGACTCGAGAGTAGATGAAGCAGCCCATCCACTACTAGGCACCACAGCAAGGGTGATGAAACTCTTTCCTGCAGACATCGCGAGTCAATGGATCCACATAGAGTGGCATCACCCTTAGTCGTGGTTAGATTCCTATTGGCCAGCATGTGGCACGTTTATTCTACGACTGCAATAGGCACACCATGTGTAATAATAGTCGCCCTGATTACCCCTCCAGAGGTTTTATTGAAGGCTCCTGCGATGTCCATAAAGGTTCCAATCGCGAGGCCTTTCTCCTTCAGTTGACCTTCAATTAGGTTTACTGCTCCACTTGGGGCCGTCTCCGTCGAGTGACCAGTCCTGTAGGCGTGTTGCTCCTTGTGGAGTGGTATATTTGACAAGACCTCATCGCGGATAAATCTATCCATAAGCTAATGGGCCGGAAATACCTGGGTGCGGTATAACCGATCCTACCTGCTTTCGGAATAGAGACTACTCTAGTACCCCTCCATGCCGTCGGGACATATCCAAACGTCAGACTAGCCCTAGCAAGTCTCACTAGCGGCCCTATGATGACCTCTACAACTCTCTGTAAGAGGACTGGATATATGCCATCTGGTCCAGGAAACTTGTAAGGACTGAAAGATTTCAGGACCCACCTGACCCTGGCGGGGGTGTCAATCTCGCTAGCTAGCCGCCGCTTCAAGCCCAGTTGGGCCGCAGACGACTTAGCTTGCCTGTGAGGTGTCGCCCCTTTTCTCCAAACCTTGAAAAGCCCGGGAAATGTGCCTTGATCAAGTGAGCCAAGGTATCCCCGCCCGACTGTAAGTATCTCCCTCCGGGCAATTTCAGAGAGCCGAGAATAGCGTCCGGATTTCGAAAAAGTGGCCTATCCAGTCTAGCCGCCTCAGCTCCCTTCTCGATGTCTGTGCAAAAGTTGGTCCAGCTCTCCTGCTTTGCCTTACGTATTGCACCCCTGTATTCGTCCCTCATCGTTGTGAATGACGCCCAAGTGCCACTATTGTCACGTCTGAACCTCTCTCTGGTTTTCCTGCGAAGCTGTTCAAGTTTCCTATTCCCCCAGTATGTCTCCCCAGACATTTGAACTCTTGTAGGTCGACAAATACTTTCATGAGTAGCTTTGATGGCTTCCGTGAAAGTTTTCGCTGCCATATCCAGGGTATCCACGTCTCGATTTGACCTGGGAACCTCTGAAGGTGCACATCTCAGTTCCGTGGAAAACTGATCCCAGTCCGTTCTTCTTGGATTTCTGACCAATTTAGGGCCAGCGGGTACAACGGATTCCAACACGAAATCTATTTGTGAGTGATCTGAGAAAGTGGTTTCATCTGAAACCCTCCACTTCCTGATATTATCTCTGAAACTACTGGGGCAGAGAGTGATGTCAATGGCTTCCTCAATGACCGAATCACGGAACGTCGGGGTGTTCCTCGTGTTAAGAATATTCAAATCAGTCGTGATTGGATATTCCAGTAGATCATTACCTCTTGAGTTGACTTTCATGCTGCCCCAAAAAGTATGGTGGGAATTAGCATCGCATCCCAGCACCTCCACTGTACGTACCTCCATTTGTGGGTTTGTACCGCTATCATGAGGAAAATAAGCTGATCCAAAAACTAGCCACCCTATTCCTTTGAGATCCGTGGCTATCGCCATCAGGTCTCTCGAACATAGTTCAATCAGCGGGACAGCATAAACTCCCTTCGCCAGTATGCAGGCCCTTGGTTTGGCCGCCTTAGGGTTCCTGTAACAAAAAATACCAGCCCCCCCTAATCTCCTTATGGTATCTCGAATTTACCATGGTTCTTGGATTAGCGAGATACCTGTGTGCCATTGTTGTGATGCAAGTTAATCTGGGTAATAGTTAGATCAGGAGCAGTCATTTAGTTCTGATTCCAATCTTCCTGCGTCTCAATTGGCTCCTCCTGTCCCTGGCCGGCAACCTTAAAGTTGACCTGACCGAAGTGATAGAAGGGCCTGTTGTTGATGGCCGCAAGAGCCCTCATTTAGGACTCAGGAATCTGCACGACCAGGAGATGTCTTGTGCCTCCTAGTGTGTCCTCTTCCTGAGGCCTATCATGCCTGCCGATACGCCAGGACGCTGCCTTAAGTGGGGTTGAATTTCTCTAACCGACGGAGCACCTCAGACGGGTCTTCCAGTTTGCCCGGAAACCACGACGTAGCCCTCACCATCTTCTGGAGCAACTCAACCCCACCCACCTTCAGAGATGCACCTTCCCACGACTCCGTCTCGACCACTGCTTTGAGTAGCCAAGGTTTAACCGCTAGGTCGGCTGCCACAAATACGAAGACCCCTCTCCTGCAGAAGGAGGTCACGAATCTTGGCAATTGATCTGGAGACACTCCTTCGAGCGTCCTCCAGGTGGACTTCCTGAAGATCTCGTACTATTCCGTAGTGATCAACGATAGTGTAGAACGTTCTAGAACATTATTGCATCACATGATGCAATATATTGCAATGTTTAGGAACAAATTGTACGTATTCGTACGTACAGAACTTTGTTGCATCTTATGACGCAATATTGTGCAACATCGCGGAAACGAATTTTACGTGTATCTACGTATAGAACATTGTTGCATCATATCAAGCAATATTGCGCAATTTCGAGAAACAAATTTTACGTGCTTCTAGTTGTAGAACATTGTTGCATCATCTGCCTTCATCTCTCACACTACGAAATTTTCCTGGATACCTCTGTGGTGACACTTATCAGCGCGAGCATAAGGTCATTCATGTATAATGCGAACGAGCGTTCCTTTACAAAGCCGCGGAGCAAGCGGCCGAGACCCTTGGCCTGAATTTTTACAACAGAAGTGAGCAAAGTGCATTACTCCATCTAGATGCTTCACGTCTCAAAGCCGAAGTAAAGAAAGCAAAGTTTGGAAAATTTCACCAAAAGCTACTCGACAAGCATTTGCACGTAAACTTTCACAGAAATGTAGAAAAACAGTCCTTGTCGAAGGAGCAAACTTTTGCTTCCCTCAAATCATCAGGGCTCAATTCAGGTACAGAGGGCTTTATTTGCGCATGTCAGGACGGTGTTATTTCCACCTTAGCATACCGTGACCGCATTTTATGTCAAGAAGTTCCCAGTGATAGGTGCAGAGCGTGTCATGCACACGCTGAGTACCTAGAACACATACTATCGGGGTGTCCGACCCACGCAGTAACAGCGTATATCTATAGACATAATGCTGCCCTAAGAATACTTTATTACCATCTTTGTCGCTCTTACGGTGTTGGCCGCGATCCTGCCCTGCCGAACGCTCCAAGGGATATAGAGTTAATTATCCGAAACGAGAAGTGCCAAATTTTCTGGAACTACGATTTTCGGGCAGCAGTCTCCGTTGCTCACTCGAAACCTGACATTTTTCTCCAATACTTCGAGAAACAAACTATATTCGTGATTGAATTCTCGGCTCTGTCCGAATATAACATCACTGCAAAGGAGAAAGAAAAAGAGGAGAGGTATCAAGACCTTAAAAGAGAGCTGCAACGACTGTATCCAAAATGTTTGGTGCGAGTAATTGTCCTTGTGATAGGTGCTCTCGGAGGTGCGAAATTATCACTGGGTCGTAACCTTAAATGCCATACCCACGTGCCAAAAATATGCCAAGGCTCTTGCGAGATGGATTCAGACAGCTGTCATCCTTGGGTCGTTACGTGTCCTCGAGACACACGAGGGTTTCGCCGGCCTGTCGTTGTGATTTCATCGTGCCCTGTGACCACCCATCTCACGGTTGTGAGACGTGGCCATAGGTGTGATTTACCGCGGTTCTACTGGGGGCTATTGACATTTTTTTTGGAATGCCAAAAAAAATCTCTTTCAAATTTGAGCAAAATCGGCTAATATTTAGGAGTGGCGCAAAGACCATGAAGTTTCCCATTGATTTGGCATGGGAGAAAGTCAGGTTTTGTAAATCTAGTATTTAAACGCGATAAAATGTTAGAAATAATTCAGTGTTTCAGTATATTGTTCAGAATTCATTAGAGGATAAGAATCAATCATAAATTTTGATGTTGTATAATTTTAAGCCACTCTTATGGGTCCCAAAAGAAAACCCCATACGTGATCAATTAGAATTTTACGTTATATTGTGGTTTACTGACGCGTTTCTAAAGTTAAAAATAAATAAAGAATCATCAATTGTTCATTTAAAAATATCCAGTCACTTTTTTCTAATATTCAATTGCTTAAACAACTTTACTTTGTTTAAATATTTGTTGTTTTCTTCAGTTATTTCGCGAAATGAACGTATTTTTTAGACTTAATGAGTTCTTCAATAAATGATAACAGTAAAATAATTTATTCAAAGAATTTTTTAATTATTCAAATAATACGTATTTCTTCAAGTATATATTCACCTAAAAAACGGCAGAAAAAAATTTTATCTCACTAATTTTTCGACAAATTTCAATATTTTTAAGTCGTAGATGTTCGAACAGACTTGAATTGTTCTACTTTGCTCTTTAAGAATACTCTTAAATGCTTAAGCAAATGGAAATTGTTCAAACGATTGAATATTAGTTAACAAACGACTGCGTCAATAAGCCGCAATATTACGTAAAATTCAAATTTGTCTCGTATGGGGTTTTCTTTCGGGACCCATAAGAGTGGGTTAAAATTATTCAACCTCAAAATGTATGCTCGATTCTTATTCTCTGATGAATTATTTCTTTTGGCATTCGAACAAAAATGGGGGCTGAGAGCAAAGAAATTCGAGAGAAAAAAATCCACCAAATATAAATAAGAACCACCCCAATATATGTATATATATATATATAATTAAAAAAAAAGTTAAACAACCACCGCAGGGTACCACTAAGAGCAACTGCCATCTTGAAAAAATGTCAATGACCCCCAGTAGAACCGCGGTAAAATACACCTATGGCCACGTCTCACATCCGTGAGATGGGTGGTCACAGGGCACGACGAAATCACAACGACAGGCCGGCGAAACCCTCGTGTGTCTTGAGGACACGAAGCGACCCAAGGATGACAGCTTTCTGCATCCATCTCGCAAGAGCCTTGGCATATTTTTGGCACGCGGGTATGGCTTTAAGGTTACGAACCAGCGATAATTTCACACCTCCGAGAGCACCTATCACAAGAACAATCACTCGTACCGAATATTTTGGGTACAGTCGAAGCAGCTCTCTTTTAAGGTCTTGATATCTCTCCTCTTTTTCTTTCTCCTTTGCAGTGATGTTGTATTCGGATGGAGCCGAGAATTCGATCACAAATATAGTTCGTTTCTCGAAGTCTTGGAGAACAATGTCAGGCCTCGAGTGCGCAACGGAGACTGCTGCCCGAAAATCGTAGTTCCAGAAAATCTGGCACTTCTCGTTTCGGACAATTGACTCTATATCCCTTGGAGCGTTCGGCAGGGCAGGGTCGCGACCAACACCGTAAGAGCGACAAAGGTGGTAATAAAGTACTCTTAGGGCCGCATTATGTCTATAGATATACGTTGTTCCTGCGTGGGTCGGACACCCCGATAGTATATGTTCTAGGTACTCAGCGTGTGCATGACACGCTCTGCACCTATCACTGGGAACTTCTTGACATAAAATGCGGGCGCGCTATGCTAAGGTGGAGATTACACCGTCCTGGCATGCGAAAATAAAGCCCTCTGTACCTGAATTGAGCCCTGATGATTTGAGGAAAGCAAAAGTTTGCTCCTTCGACAAGGACTGTTTTTCTACATTTCTGTGAAAGTTTCCGTGCATTTGCTTGTCGAGTAGCTCTTGGTGAAATTTTCCAACCTCTGCTTTCTTTACTTCGGCTTTTAGACGTGAAGCATCTAGATGGAGTAATGCACTTTCCTCACTTCTGATGTTAAAATTCAGGCCAAGGGTCTCGGCAGCTTGCTCCGCGGCTTTGTAAAGGAACGCCCCTTCGCCAATCATCTCGTGGTTTCTGACCATCTTTAGGAGAGGATCTCTGCCATTCGCAACGATGTAAGCTGTACTCAAAACAATTCGGTTATGAAGACACTGGAGATTCAGAAGTCCGCGTCCGCCTTGCTGGCGTGAAATGTATAATCGCGGAACTGACGAATTGATATGCAAGCTGTTATGTATATGCATGATCTTACGCGTGGTGACATCAAGGGCCTTAAGCTCGTT
>CAKNXH010062109.1:33278-50547 GCA_932178445.1 Andricus quercusramuli
GTGTGTGTGTGTGTGTGTGTGTGTGTGTGTGTGTGTGTGTGTGTGTGTGTGTGTGTGTGTCGTAAGGAGAAGATTATAGTAGTCAGAGGGTTGTTGCGTGTATAAGAAATAGCGCCAAGTGCAACCCGTAATGCACCCGAGTTTGAAAAAAGATATAATTTGAATTGACATAGGTGCAGTGATACGGTGGGCCAGGCTGTAAACGAAATTTGAATTCCCGTATTTGATGTTGTTTATTGTTAAACAAATTTGAAAACCCAGTAAGAGGATAGTTAAATTTGTTAAATGCTGTGGAGGTATGAAATAAGAGTTTAATTAATTCATGTAGAGCCGATCTCGTACATTTTCGCAACGAAAAGTATCTTGTTTTGCGAGGGGCCGTCCACTCTAAAATCGATTCTACGTGAGCATAATGATTCCGCCTGAGTCCAGCTGATTCTTCGTTGATTCTTCATCGATTCCTTTGTTTCTCGACCAAAATTTTTTGCGAGTGACTGATTCTGAATCGATTCGAAGTGAGGAAAATCACTGATTCCTCCAGTGAACGGCCCCTCGTTGTTTTGTTTGCGAGGTTATGGTCGATGACAGTTCTAACAAAACAAAACACATAAAGTTTCACGTGTTCGTATTCATAGCCACGAGCTCTTATTTGATGCGAAATATGAACTAAAAAGTGCATAATTCGAGCTAGAACGGGTTCGTGTACCGTCCAGAATGAAAGGTGTACTACATATTCTCGATGAATCAATGAAAATGTGAACCCCACAATAATGCTTTTCGACGTTTGAAATCTTCGTCTTCAAGAAATCAACTTGGAATTGCTAGATAAGTCTATTTTTGTTTTTATAAGAATCTGCTAGCTGGAATTTGCTTATAGAATAACATGTCATTTTTGTTTCAGAATCATTCGCAAAAAAGTCAGTCGCGACAATGATCATACCAGGGCCGTGACACTGAAATGAAAATGACGGAAATGTTGAGTACGGCCGAGGGTGGCGCTGGCTGTACTTTTAGGCCTAAAATTATTCATATGCATGGGGAAAGTGTGAAAAATGTGAAATTTTCTGCTTCTTATATTATTAAAACGGACTATTTAAATTTTTTTTGCTTCAGAATTAAGTTTTATTAAATTATATGTATTGACTGAAATTTTATCAAGTTTTTTTTTGCGATGAACGAGAATAATGGGATATAAGTGCGTTGTTTTTGGGTGCGATTCTGGTTACGCGAATTGCTCCGAAAAAGTTTCAAGTTTACACCGTACGAAATGACAAGAAAATATTGAAGATCTGGCAAAGAGCTATTTTATTGAAAACAATTTATTGACGTTATTATGAAAAAATTTGAAAATAATTCAAAGTCGTTACAATTGTTTTCAAAGATCGCAATCTTTTTCCTGCACTTTGAAATAATTTACAAAAAAGTGTTGTACTATAAGAAAAAATATCATCGAAAATATGCAATCAAACTTTTTTTTTAATCACCGGTTATTGGTAACATGAATTTTCACTTAATATTGATATAATAATTCAATCAAGTTCTTATCAAAAAATGTGAACACATTTCAAATTCATTACAACTCTTTTTAAAGATCGCAATCTCTTTTGTTCACTTTGAGAATAATTGAAAAAAAGCGTTGCACTATAAGAAAAATTTCTAATTTCAATGAGATATTGAGTAAACATTTTATCGAGAATGTGCAATTAAACTTTTTTGTAAAAAAACGCAAATTATTTGTTACGTGAATTTTCAGTTAATATATATAATCATAACAATTTATTAAAGTCGATATCAAAAATTTTGAAAACAGTTTGAATTCATCACAATTGTTTTTAAAGATCGCAATCTTTTTTGTTCACTTTGAAAATCATTGACAAAAAAGTGTTGTACTAAAAAAATTTAAATTTTCAACGAGATATGGCGTAAAAATTGTATCGAAAATACGCAATTTAACATTTGTTTTGGTAAAAACAAAAGCAAATTATTGATAACATAAATGAAAATCAATGAAATTGGCGTTATTTTTATCGCAATTAGAATTAAATTTAATTATTAATTGAAGGGTTGCAGTACAGAACAAAATAAGCAACAAAATCAGAATTTTCTGTGAGAGATACATAAAATTCTGTAAAATCGAAATCACCATTTGAAGATAAAACGAATGTTCACTCCCGAGGAGATAAGAACTGCAATTTTTATTTTTCACAAAAAATAAAAACTTACTCCCGGGATATTGAGTTGCTAAATTGGGAGAAAATGAGTTTCGTTAGAAAAGGTTAACCAATTTCGAGTAAATCATTTAGAAATTTGGAGGTTCAAATTTCACGGGGTTTGAAAAATATTTTTGGATAGCGACAAAAAATCTGTTCTTTAATTTTTAAAAATAATAAAAACTTGCTCCTGAGAAATAGGGAGCCTGAATGAGAATAAAGAATTTTGTATTCAAAAAAATTATTGTTTTCCAGGAAAATAAAAATTTAGTGCGACAATATTGCACTGTAACAGACGATTTTTCACTGGAAAGTCTATAAAAATATAAATCGTTAGAAATGTTCGACATATTTGTAACAATAGATATTTTTTATTATTGTAATAATTTTTATAAACGTCCTATAACGAAACAAAATAAATTATTTTCTAGCTTTGAAAAAAAATATATAAATTTTTTAAATTTCGTTCAATTAAGCGCTAACTTCAATTTTCAATCATTATAAATGTCAATAAAAATAAAATTCAATTGAAATTTACTATTTTCACAGTTTACGATATTTACATATTTCGATGCTCAAAATTTAATGTTTACTTTCTAAAATTATTATCGGTACTTTGTGAAAAGTGTATTCGTATTTAATCATCAGAATAATGTTTTCTTCACTTTTCATTAATACTTATCAATTTATTGGATATTTAATATGCTACAAAATATTTTTCCGAGATAAATATATGCAAAAAATGTATTTTAACAATAAAAATCAATTAAATTTGTATTTTCCCCATGCATTTGAATAATTGTCGGCCTAAAAGTACAGCCCAGCGCCGCCACTCGGCCGTCTTCAAATCTCATGGCACATTTATTCTACCATAGGAGAGCCATCCCCCTGGATCATACAGACCATGGTCGTGCATGTCGTCTAGCCTACTTGTTGCCTAATGTTGCCTAATGTTGTCTAATGTTATAAAAACAAAATGTTGTCCAGCCTAATATTTGTTGTCTAGTCTATTTTAAGAAAACTTCAGCTTTTGAAAGAAGTTTGGAATTGTTTAATTTTTAACCGAAGTTTCCATTAATTTTGAAGGCACTTTCCAATTAGAAATTTAAAATGATTCAGTTTTGAAAATCATGATACAGAATTTGAAAATTAATAATTTTCAATGACTTAGTTTCTGTATCGTAATTTAAGAAAGCTTCAATTTTTAAATGAGGTATGGATTTGTTCAATTTTTAACGCGTCAAGTTTGAATTCATTCATTTTTAAAGTTTCCAATATTAGAAAATTAAAATGACTGAATTTATAAAATCTTGATGCACAATTTCAAAATAAAATTTTCCGACAGGGTAGACGAGAAGAGGGAGGTTGCACCGAGCGGTGCTGCCCTCATCTATATTCCAACACTCCCTCCCGAGGTCAACCTCTTCTCTTAAATATTTTCCGTTCGTTTAATCAGAAAGACCTTATTTCGTAGACTATAGTTATTTCATTTCGTAAAGCACACTTTAAAATCATAATATTGTGAAATGTCAGTATTCGCATTTATTTAATAAAATTCATATATTAGCGTCACTCAAGTCCTTAGGTCCTTCAGCTGCTCTTCAAAGCATATTTATATATTGATTGTCTCTCAAGTCCTTAGGTTCTCTTGTTGCCCTTCAGAGCATTCCTTGGCTAGTTGCCTGTGAACAATCAATGAACATTTTATTAATTATACAATGCATTTCATTTATTTATTTATTTACAGTCGTTCATATTATTTCTTTTTAGTCGTTCATATTATTTATATACAGTTGTTCATATTGTTTATTTACAGTCGTTCATAATTTAGAATTTTATCACGCATTAGTGTATGCGTTTCATAGCACAATGCTTTCGTCATTATATCGGCCCACTGCTCTTTCGTTGAGACCCATTTTGTTTCTACTCTGTTTTCTTTTACAAATTCCTTGACATAATCTTCTTTGATTTCTGTCATGTGTCGTAATTTGTTCCCCCCACTCGTTTTTGCACATGTTTCCGCTGCCTTGTTATCACACATCAGTAAAGCAGGGAGGAAACTGTCATTTAATATTCGATTCAAGGATTTGTTAATGGACACGATCTCTTGACACGCGTAACTCATAGCTACATATTCAGGCTGACAGGTAGATAAAGATTCATAACTTTGCTTCTGAGTCTTCCATGCAATAGTGTCACCGAATAGTCGGATAACATAATCACATGTAGAAATCGAGTTTTTACAGTCTGCAAAGCTAGCGTCAGAATAAGCAACCAGATCGCTGTGTCGACCGAAGTAATTTAGTCCTACTGTCATTGTACCCTTTAAATATCTAAACACTCGTTTGACCATTTGCCATTCATATTCTGTCGGATTAATCTGATGCCTGCTCAAAACGTTTACTGCATATGCAATATCGGGCCTTGTTGCGCCTGCAAAGTATATAAGACTACCTACTGCCTCGCGGTACGGAGCATCTATCGTTGTTTCGTTTGCCGTTGTTTCATTCTTTGCGTTTGCATGACTTTGGGGCTTATTTTGATTTTCTGTTTCCCGCACTTTGCGCTCTTCATTCTGAACCTGTGTTGTGTCCATTGATGTGTACTGTGGATGCGCGTTATCAAAGCCAAATTTAGTTAAAACGCGATTTATATATTTTTCTTGTTTAACGAGCATACTCCTTGATTTACGGTCGCGCTTGATTCCTAACCCCAAGAAATCTCTTGGTTCACCCAAGTCTGAAATTTCGAAAGCTTGCTTCAATTTGATTTCAATTTCTATAATTTATCGTGATTATTACTTGCGAGAAGCAGATCATCCACGTACAGTACCAGGAATGCCATTTTATCATCGGAGTGCCAGGTGAAGAGACAGGGGTCGTGATCGTCACTTACCAAACCTGCTGAATTAGCTACTTCCGTGAATTTCTTATTCTACCATTTTGGGCTAATTCGAAGACCATACAGTGCTCTCCTTAACTTACAAACTTTCTTTTCACGCACTTCATTCGTAACCTTTACTCCCTTGAGGATTTCCATAAATATATATTCGTCGATTTTCCCATTCAGAAATGCAGTTTTTACATCAAGCTGACAGACATCGAGATCAGGATAATTAATATTTCCCAAAACCGTTCGTACCAAAACTAGTCTCGAAACAGGAGCATATGTTTCCTTCAAATCGTAAATGTTTCTGTCTTTAAAACCCCTTATTACCAATCGTGCCTTGAATTTTTTATTACCGTTCGGCTCAACTTTCCGTTTGAATACCCATTTGGAATCGATTATGTTCGGTCCCATACTTGATTTTTGTTCATGGAATTCAGTTCATCTTCGATGGCTGTGTTCCACTCTTTGTAATCTTTAGATATCATTGCGTCCTCTATCGCTACTGGATCTTCGTTTAGGTTAGCAAAGGAAAAGTGCAACAATTCGTCCACGACATCGTTTTCCGTTGCCTCGAATTCTCCGTCAATTGATGGAAATTCTATTGTTTCGTTCACCGTCATTGTGAATGCTGCGTAGGCAAAACTTGCGTCGCGTAATTTTCGGCTTCGCGTATTATAAAGATTCTCTTGGGAGTCTGTTTTTGGTTTTGAGTTCTTAGTGAACTCTTTTTCCCCTTCTAGAGGTCTTTTTCTTGGTCTTCCTCTCCCTCTTTTCGTCTCTCCCTCCAACCCTAACGGCTCTCCCTTCGATCTTAGCAGTTCTACCTCGTCTATTTCATTCTTTTCTTCAAACGTTAACTCTTCGTTTTTCAGGGGCTGATCTTCTTTCGTTTTTATTTGAAATTTATCTCCGTAAGTCAATTTTTCGTTAAATTTTACGTCTCTTGATTCGTTAAATTTTCTCGTTCCAGGGCTCCAGAACTGGTAACCCGTAGGCGCGTAACCCACAAGAACGCCTCGTATCGCGCGCCTCGAGAATTTTGAATCTGGTTTTCGCGTTATTCTCCAATACGCTAAACATCCGAATCGTTTTATCTGGTTTAAACCGACATTGAAATCTGGCGCAAATTCAGTTATAGGCGTTTCGTAATGAATGGATTTACTGGGAGTTCTATTATAAACATAGATTGCTGCCTCGTGTATCTGGACAAATAGGTTGCCATTCAATACCTTCTCGTTTTAACACTCCGTCAGTGTACCCACCTGTAAATTCTGGGCCTTTGTCCGATTGCAGGTAGCACACCTTTTTATTTGTTCCTAAAAGATTTCTGGAACTTGATGGAAATTGCTTTAGACAATGACCTGTCATATATTTATTTTTCATTGGATAGGCCATTGCCATTCGCGAATAATCATCAATAAAAACTACAATGTACTGATAGCCTAAAGGGTATGTTATTGGAGAAAATTTCCCCATCAAATCAGAGTGAATAATCTGTAACGGCCGTTTAGCGCGCTCAGCTTCGGTTCTAAAAGGTAATCGTTGTAATTTTGACATCGCGCAAATCTCGCATTCTAGAATCAATCAATCAAAATTCAAATTTCGTAATTCTTTGTTTTCAGTCCAAATAACTTGAAACTTTTTGAGATAGTCAAGTGATGCGTGACCCATTCGTACATGCCACAACATCGCTTTATTTGACTTAATAAAATCATTATAAGAGTTTGAAAAAGGTGAATCATAATCTAACCAATCAACCTACGGCAAATCGTCGATATTAACTATTTTCCTGTCTAAAATCGCTGTGTCAAAATTAGAAGTTAATAATTTAGTGTATTCTTTTTCGTTTATTGACTTTCTGAAATTTTGCCTATCGTTTTTCCAATCATTGGAACAACTTCGTTTTCTATTTCTTGTGCTTCTTGATTGTTTGTAACCCCCTGTTCTAATATTCGTTCCGATTCGGATAGTTCTTTCGTCTGTCGTTCACTTTTACCTCCCGCTTCTAGCTCGCTTGTCTTACCGGTTTCAGATGGTTTTGTGTTTTCTGATATTTCCTCAACAGTTTCAGCTAAATTTACTGTTGGTGAAAGATCGCAAGATTTTTTACCTTCGCCCAAATCTCGTCTTTTGTCGATTTCGAATTCTATTATCCAGTAGAGGCTGTCGTATATACCCGATATAAATGTTTCGTTCGTTGTTGGGTCTTAGATATCTATTCGCTCATTATCCAAGTGTATATTCCACCCGGCCTCCGCGAAACGTCTTAGAGAGAGCAGATTTTCGGACAGTGATTTAGAATATATCACATCGTTTAGTACAAAAGTCCTCTCAATTTTTTAGTTGGTTAATAAGTGCAAGTTTCCCTGACCTTCCGTAAGTAGGTTTGCGCTATCATCTTTATTCGCACATTTTATTATATGTACCCCACATCGCTAAAATTCTTAAGAATATGTTTCGAAAAGGGCAAGTATTCAGTTGCCACCGAATCCGCTACAAAAGTGGCACACATATCGCTTTTTGTATTTTCATCATTCTTCATTGATATAATTCCGTTTTCCTTCGTAATTGATAATAAAGCATTAATCTTACCTTCGTTCAAATTTTTCTGATCGTTCACCTGCGTTGCCAAATTTTCCGCTGGAAAAGAGGTCGTGCCAGTTCGTTGTTGATTTCGTCGGATGCCGCCTTTTTGATTCTGTTTGGTCCACTTGTTGAAATTGGTATTGCCATTGGTCCCTCCCCTGTAATTTCTGCTAAACGACCCTCACCATCTATTTCTATTATTTTGGATTTGGGGTTTGAATGATTGTTTGTTATTCGCGTGAAGTCTTTGTTCGTTCCTTTTATTGTCACTTCCCCGTCGTTTTCCCCCGCGTCCTCGACCGGACTTTTTAAGTCTTTGCCAGCAATCCGCAGCTTTATGAGTGCCGAATTTGTTGCACTTGTAACATTTGTTGAGCCCTTGACCCTTTCTTGGGCAGTCGGTTGAAGGTGAACGTATTCGTCACATTTGTAACTAGATAAGAGCAGCTAGATAATGCGCATCATGGTCTACACCCCGATTATAAAAAACACATTAAACGTCAGGACGTTAAAAGTTTTGAGGAATTAGCCCATTCAGGCAAGGATTGGGAAGCAGAGGGGGCAACATTCGAGGAATATAGACCACCCCCTCCACCAGAGTCTTCATTTTTACCGGAATTTGCGTATAAGCCCGGGAAGGGTAAGGGTATTAAATCTAATTCAGCGGCCACAGATGGCTTACAGAGAAAACCTGCCCACTGCGCCGCAACAGAACCCTCTCCATCCGAACCCTCAGCAGCTATGAATCCAATAAGCGATAATCCAGTCTCTAAAAATAATAGTGAAAAGGGTAAGCGCCAAAATAAAGGTAAAGGTTAATCGCTCCGTTTGCTCCGATTTGCTGAAACGTCAAAAATTTTGAACTTTATCCCAAGCGGAAGTTCACCGGTGCAACTCTAGAGAGTTTATTATCAGACGTGTGTAGTACACGTCAGGCGGTTAATTCCACCATTCTTGATATTTAACAATAGTCCTCCTGGAATGGCATGCAAATTTATTTCCATAGGAGAGTGGATTCTGGAGCCAGGCTTATTTAAATAAAAGATCAGGATTTTTAATATATCCACTAATTGAAACCATTTATTTCATAAGGTCATAAAAGATTCTCATAAAACAGCAACCTCACATAATGAGAGGATAATTATTTGAACGTTTCACATGATTTAATAATTGATTGTATCTTTATGCCGGAAAAGGTGTATTGATACGCGAACACAAATTTTGAAAACAAGGGCGCGGACTCAGTGACGCCTGACTCTCGGAACCGAGAGATTGACTTTTACTTCACATAAATATAAAAAGAAGTTAAAAGGAAGACACCGAAATCGAAACTTGACTTACGTGTGGAGTCCTGTTTATGGCTTCTTGGATTAACTCAAGATCCCTTTCTGTGAACGGCATTTTCTTTTTAAGCCGGTTTCCATATAATTAATTGAGAATGAACCTTTCCTTTGAAACGATCAAGACAGAATGCCGTAACAGGACTCCACACGGAAGCGAATCGTCGGTCAGTACCATGGCTACGCATACGCCCGAAACGTCCAAAAGAATCATTGGACTTCTAACCGTTGCGACACTGGATCACTAGCCACACTTGCCGACACCTTGAGGAATACTGAGAAGCCAGAAAAAAAGGGTACCAAGTCTCAACAAGGGAGCTTCACACTACCACCCGACTCCCCACTCCCACCAAAGGGAAAGCGCCTGAAACTCAAAAAACAGAGAGAGACAATGAAACCTTGAAGGTCACTCAAACAAGAATAACAACATCAAATAAATTATTAACATCTCGCCTGCCTCGTTCGCTGAACGAAACAAATTTCACTTATAAGGGTCAAGAGTTGAGTGCCGCCCGCCATGACGCACACAATAAATGTCCAGGTATAAGTAAAAAAAATGCAGGTCCACCCGCCATCACACGAGTCCGGCCGGTCCGGAACTCACAATCGTTACTCGTCCTTAACGGCCATGTCACACGTCACACAGTATCTGACCCTACTTGAGCTTTCCCGAGATCCTGCATCAGGATCTTCCAGACGATAGTGATTAGACTCAGCCAGTCAACTGGATCAAAGAGCCAGGAAATAGCAGCAAGAACCTTCCTCTTAGTGATCGGGCGTTCACTCTCGATTACTGGTGCTCCCAATGGGAATTCGTCAGATACAGGATCCCAGGCGGCTCCCGAAGATTAAACAGCTGAATCAGTTGATCTCCAGGACATTCCCTAGGTTGGAGTCCAAAGTTGACAGTGACCATCTTCGTTCACTCCTGGTTCCCTCCAAACGGCACGTTGAAGGTCGACATCTCCTTCATCAACTCTAATCTGGCAATACATCAGTTCAACATTAGCAAAGAAAACAAGTCAAGGAAATCCCCATCGCATCAAGACGGCATCAAGGTCATTTTGCGGTTTCGGACATGCGGAAAAACTAATTATTCAAGAAGAGATCCTGAGGAAGTCCCTCACGGTGTATTGAAGACAATTCGAAGTAAAGGACTACCATCTGTATCTCGCCAAACTGCATGATGTGTTTATGTGGCAGGAATAATACGCATGTGCCCCAACCTGCCATAGTCAGACATAAAGGGCGCATAATCCTCGTCAGCAAGGTGTCCTTCTCCAATCGTTGACATACGAAATGAGTATCTTTTGAGCTCCTTGCAGAGATTCTCCTGAGGTGTGAATACAGGATTGTCGGAGACGTAAACAGCTTGGGTAGAGTCGAACTGATACTCAGTGGAATATAGCTCCCTGGCAATGGCATCTTTTCCTACAAGCACGAATGATGGGATCTGCGTATCTAGAAATAAGCTCAAGAACTGAATCTGGCTGCGGAGCAATCCAGGAATGATTCTTTGTCGCTCAGCGAAAAAAAAAACACATTTCTTTTGATATTAATAATCGAAGTTATCAGGGATAATTGACTCTTCAGAAGTTCCATAGCTCTCATATCTACAATTATTCAGTAGGTTGCTGATCTATAACAAGTTTGATAACAAGACATAATCCTAAAGTTCCCATTTTGTGATATGAACGAGGAAGTCGAAATATATTAAAAAGTCAAGAAACAGAAGAACTTGAAATGTGCAACCTTCAGATCTTGGATACCGTTATTGCTAAGATTCGGGGAAACAGCCTAGAGTTTCAGCAAAAATTTAAGGGGTGAAAGGTTACGCTATAGATAAGTTTCATAAAACAAAATTTGCAAGAAACTCCGTAAGAAGTTGATGTCCATCAGTATGAATTGCCGCTCGGACAAATGTCGGTTCAGTCGCAACTGCTTAATGTCATAGTCATGCCCTATACGGCGCACAGTGGGCTAAAGTGAAAAAATTCGTGACAAAATCGTACAACTTTTGATAGGAATGAGCTAGGGGGATGCATTTTTTTTGGAATTACAGATGAGTAACTATAGAATGATGGAAAAATACGGAAAAGCTGACAGAATATATTTTTGACCGTGAAAATGTAGGTGAAGTTTGACATTTTTCGCCAAAAAGTTGTGTCATTTGATACCATAGGCGCCCAGACATTATACTTAACACGCTACACATATTTTTTCATAGATTTTGTCATGCCGAATCCGAATCTGAGCTTTAAATCAGTCTAGGACTTTCTGTTCGCGAGAAAAATGCAATTGAATGATCTATTTTAAACCTCTGTAGCACGAATGATTTCCACTATTGTAAATTCGACTTTTTGTCGTATTAAAGAGGTTTTCGGGTCGCTGATTTCGAATATGAAGTCAAAATGTTAAAATTAAAAAATGGCGTATCCAATATGGCGGACCAAAGTCGTAAGAGCGAGCTGATATGACTGAAAATTACTGTACTGGGGGTTTTCGGGTCGCTGATTTCGAATCTAAAGTCAAAATGTCAAAATTCAAAATGTCGGATCCAATATGGCCGACCAAAATTGCAATACCGAGCTTATATGACAAAAAATTACTGTACGGGGGGTTTTCGGGTCGCTGATTTCGAATCTCAAGTCAAAATGGCAATATTCAAAAATGAGGATCCAATATGGCAGAATTTCAGTGTACTAACATAACCGATTTCATGGAAAATCACTAATCGTGTGAGTTTCATGCAGCCGACTTCAAATCTAGAATCAAAATTCAAAAATTTTAAATGGCAGATCCAATATGGCCAGTGGTGTAGTCGAGGCCTGGCGCCGCCAGGCCACTTGTTTTGGAGGCCTAGCGGTGCCAGGCCATAGAATATATATTTAAAAGTTTCTATGTATGTACCGCCACGTCACTTTTTTTTTAGGACTACACCACTGAATATGGCGGAACAAGCTTGTAGAAATGAAACAGATTTGATTGAAAAATATGACCTGGAGGTTTTTTTAGGTCTCTGAGTTCAAACTTGAAGTCTAAATTTGAGCATAAAAAATAGTGAATATTATATTTCAACCTATTATACTTACTGTTTATTTCATGTTAGTATTACATTGAAAACCTTATTTTGCTTACAAAATTTTTCGCAATCCTCTTTAACTATCTTTCCTTCACTTTCAAAAAAAAATAATCCTTTCAGTTCTATATTGTTCTTGATAAAGTATGACTTTTACTTAATGAATTAATGCATCGCTTCTTCTGTTACTATAGTTTCTTTCATCATCAGTTTCGCTAAAAAAATATTCGAAATTGAATTAGGAATAAGTAACGTTTATTTGTATGTTTTAAGAAAAAAATGAATTTCGTTCTTACTCGCTTTGAACAAATTGTTGCACATTAGTTGAAATCTCTCGTTTTTTAAAGAATTTCAAGCGGTTTTGTATGAGTATTAATGAGATTTTAGGATCTGTAAGGTAGATTGCTCGATTGAATACATCCACTACATACTATTCTGTCGTGAATAGCACGTCATATTTCTTCTGTAGAGTTTGTGCCAAGATTCATTTGCATCCTCTTAATAATAGACAATGGGAAGAAGAAATCGTCTTGCAATCTCACATCCATGTTTAAGCAGCTTATGCAATGTGAGACGCATTCGGGCCCAAGAATACAATTGATAAAGTAAACAATATGTTTCCCAGCAAAATGCCTCAAGCTTTTCTAATTTTAGGAGTTTTTTGCATTCAAAAGCCGACAATATTGTTGAAATATTATTGACTAATGTAGCGTCAATTGCTAGAGCTTTAGCAAATACATCTGGATTTTGAAAACATCGTCTTGCAACATTGCCAGTGTTTATAGTTCCATGTCCCTGTAATACTTGATCCACTCGAACCCCTAGGTTTTGATAGAGATTCTTCTGTACAATAATTTTTCGCCGTTGGAATTGTACTGGAAAATACAAATGTATATCATTTGACAAAAATGCAAGATGTTTAACAAATTGTAGCTGAAAATAGTAAATTTTTAACTCACATTTTACATCTTTTCGCACGTCCCACAATTGAATTTCGATGCGATACGATATATGAAGAAGATGCTCAAACGCTTTTATTTCGGCATGTAGGAGCCCCAAACCAACCTTCAGCGATGATTTTTCAGGATCAAAAGTATCTTCTAAATTACTGAAACCGTGTGCAGTTCGGAGACACATGGGACACCTACTACTAGCTTGGTTACCCAAAATCGTATTAGCGCACTTTCCATTGAACAAAGTCTGAGACACATTAAATTTTACTTTCACAACTTTTCCATTAGAAATTTGAATTTATGTGGTAAAAGCTGTTTAAATTTCTTTGTTCGAACGGTTATATTCTTTAATAGTCGCTCCATTGCCCTCTTTTTCCAACGCTATTCTTAGAGGTCGACAAAAACGAACGCTCTGTGGTGTCGGATTCACCAAAGAACATTTATCATTCAAGCTTCGTAGTTTCATTATTATCATACTACTAACAAACAGAGGTTGGAGAGGGTTAGAATTTTCGTTTTCGGAATTCTCATTCTTTTGATGTGGATTTATGTGGCCTGCTGAGCTGTCTTAACCCAAGATCACCATTAGTTCTAAATGACGCAAATTGTATTCATCCCAGTCTGAAGCCACACTATCACACAATCGCTCAGCAGATTTTTTCAAAATTTCTTGTAAAGGGACAGAAACTTCAGTTTCTGATATTTTGTAATTTTGTGGCTGGCATTCAAGCATTGCCTCATGTACGTAATCGTATGCTGGGTAAATAGGACTGTTTCGAGCTCGAGTGTCGTTTACCAATGCTTTATATCTGGCTTTTGAATAATCATATTCTAAATAGAACGCTAAGGCAGATTCTTTAGAATGTCCAACATGACCGTAAGAGTGTCAATTACAGTAAAGAATAAAGGTTATATTGTTTTGGGTGCAATTATTTCTTTTGTTTCTCCATAACAACAGATGCATATTGAAAGACCTAAAGTTTTCTGAATACATTTTTTTGTCCTTTCAGAAGAAATGTCGAGTAAATATTCTGAGCGATTTTGTGGCAGCGTGCCTTTAAATTCTGAACAATAGCATTTACGTCATTCAAATTTAATGATGACATTGCGTTTCGATAGCTCTTCAAACCACAAAAATTCACATCAAATTTTGAATGCTTGATTTAAACTTTAGAATATACAAAACAATTGTAGATGCAGTAGGTCCAAAACTGTTTTTCCTTTCATCGACCGTTTTAATTTTCAAGAAGTATTTCAGCTGATTTCAGCAAATATGAGAAGAAAAGAAAAAGAAGAAGTGGTTAGAAAATTACAAAAAAACTGATCTAAAAGTTACCTCACCATACGTTCAAGGTCTTTCTGAAAGGTTAAGGAGATCCTTAAAAAAATTTAATATAAACGTTTTTTTCAAAAATAACCACACTTTAGAAAAATTGTTGAGTAACAAAAAAGATTCTGAAACAATAGAAAATCAGTCTGATGTTGTTTATTCAATAAAATGCACTGGATGTAATAAACACTACTTAGGTGAAACTAGGAGATTGAAAAGTAGAATTTATGAACATAAAAGAGATTGTAGAATTGGTAATTTAAACACAGGTTTGTCACAACATTCATAGGAATTTAATCATGTTTTTGATTTTGTTAATGTTAAAATCTTGGCTAGAGAAAATAATACTTTTACAAGACGCATTATTGAATCAATTTTTACTAATAAACATATCAAAACTTCAATGAATTTAAAAACCGAAATATTGAATATAAACCAAATTTATCAAAGCATTTTACATTAACCCCCCCTTTTTATTTTTTTTTTTAATTCTTTTTACTTAATCTAATTTTCATCCAATTTTACTCTCAAGCTTTGGCGCGCCTTTTCATCAGAGGTTTATTAAAGTTTTCACCTCTACAATTACGACTTTTCATAACAGTCAGTTTTGTATCGTCCGTCTGTAAACATCGTTTCAATTATGTGACACTTTCAAAAATTATTGGAGCCTCTCCAATATTCTTGAGGCTTCAATTAAAAGAAGAAAAAAATTTTATTCTTTTTATTCTTTTTGAACATTTTTTAATGACGCTTTTGTTATATAAAATATTACATTACTCTATGACTCAGGTATGTTTTAATTTTTTATTTTTTATTCTTGTTAAAACCAATATCCTTCTCACGACACTAACTATGCGACCTTTACGCTCATAAATATTATATTAGTTTATTAAATTATAGATATATGTATCGACTCTTGAAAAAGACCCGCAGTGTTGGTCGAAACGTTGAGGATTTCTAAAGAAATAAATAATTTATACATGTTATTTCGGATGATTTTATTTATTTTTTCACTTTATAATTGACCGTAAGACCGAACATATTTGCTGAAATCAGCTGAAATACTTCTTGAACTTTAAACTTTAGATGTGAACTCAACGTCCTCAAAACCCCCTGAGTAGCACTTTTGATTAAATCTGTTTCATTTTTACAAATTTGGTCATCCATATTGCATCAGACAATTAAAATTTTTCCATTTTTACTTCAGCTTCGAAATGGGCGACTTGAAAAAAACTCCAAGTAGCGATCTTTAATAAAAGTGGTTATCTTATTACACTGACATTCCGCCATATTGGATCCTGATTTTTGAATGTTGATATTTTGACTTGAGATTCGAAATCACCGACCCAAAAACCCTCCGTACAGTAATTTTTGTTCATATCAGCTCGGTCTTACAATTTTGGTCCGCCATATTGGATCCGCCATTTTGAATTTTGACATTTTCAATTCATATTCGAATACAGCGACCCGAAAACCTCTTTAATACGACAAATAGTCGAATTTACATTAGTGGAAGTCATTCATGCCAGAGGTTTAAAATAGATCAATCAATTGCATTTTTCTCGCGAACAGTAAGTCCTAGGCTGATTTAAAGCCCAGATTCGGATTCGGAATGACAAAATCTATGAAAAAATATATGTAGCATGATAAGTGTAATGTCTGGGCGCCCATGGTATCAAATAACACAACTTTTTGTCAACAAATGTGAAACTTGACCTACATTTCCAAGGTCAAAAATATATTCTGTCAGCTTTTCCGTATTTTTTCTTTATTCTATAGTTATTTATCTGTAATTCCAAAAAAAATGCATCCCCCTAGCTCATTCCTTTCAAAAGTTCTACGATTTTGTCACGAACTTTTTCACTTTAGCCCACTGTGCGGCGCACTCACATAGCACCTGAACGCGTCCAGTCAGGTACATGCTACACATAGCATTTCGCCGCGTCCGACCAGATGCATGCCAGTCAAAGTCACAGTCCTGGCCTTGGTTGGCGCTCTCACATGGCATCCGGCTGTGTCAAGTGGGATGCATGCTTCTACATCGTCACAGTCATGGCCTTGGTCGGCGCTCTCACATGGCATCCGGCTGTGTCAAGTGGGATGCATCCCAGTCAGAATGGTGACGTCGAAGTGACGTCAATTCGACGTCATTTCGACCTCTCTCAGGCAAATTTTATGCTCGACACTCTGATGCCTGCATGCGATGTTATATAAAACCTGTGCTAATATCTGAACTATTTTATGACGAAACCTAACCTTTTTTTTGACATTTTCACTCATCCAAATACAGCCTAACGTGGATGCGACATTTTACTATCGTGGCTCAATGCAAAATTAATATTGATTCAAAAATTATTTATCGTTGAATCAAATAAAAATGATTTACTTTTCATAACCAAAATATAATGAATAAATTATTCCACATTTTTAAAGTGCCCGACAAACTCCTATGCGAGTTTCTCGCTTACTCTAATTCCTATACGGTCATGCTTCTTAAGGAGCGAGAAATACAGATAACTTACGTTCCGCCGGCTTGCTATTTAGGATCCCATTTATGTTTTCATAACTACTGCACTTCTTTTTGTACCTTCGAAGTTATAGTAAATTAGATGTCGAAACGATGAATAAAACTAAGTCGATGCGGTCTATAATTCGACGTCAATACGACGTCGAAATGGGCGACATAATATCGTCGAATCGACGAATATATCGACGATTTTTCGACATTAAAAAACGACGTTGATTCGACGTCAAATCGACCATCCATTTCTGACTGGGATGCTTCTACATCGTCACAGTCATGGCCTTGGTCGGCGCTTTCACATGGCATCCGGTTGTGTCAAGTCGGATGCATGCTTCTACATCGTCACAGTCATGGCCTT